>JABFPJ010001766.1:0-23201 GCA_022817425.1 Gryon sp. ZL-2020 | reverse complement strand
TATGTATATGTATATGTATATGTATATGTATATGTATATGTATATGTATATGTATATGTATATGTATATGTATATGTATATGTATATGTATATGTATATGTATATGTATATGTATATGTATATGTATGTTTATATATATATATTTATATATATATCATCTTTCTTGTTTCTTCTTGCCGAAAAGAAACCTGATTAATGCTGGAGCATCGGTACGCCCACATCCGCGTTCCAGTGTGTTGCATTTCGGGCAAGTGCTTTGCGTCATAAATTACTCGACTGTGCTGACGAGAAATTGGCTTTAATGTGTTAAGTTATTGCCACCACAATGTATGTTTCACTTATTACCGCGTCGTCTAATATTACTCATTTGTTAATCAAAAAATCTTCATTTCATATTAATGCGCTGTGAACGTGCCCATACGGTTGCCATGGAAACCGTATAGTCAGTTTTTCATTCATTATCATCACAATTTTTTAATTAACAAAAATGTCATTATTATTTTTAATAATAATGGCATAATAAGTGTGACCTTTTTTGAACCAAATTTGACCTTTTGTGACCAAATGTGACCTTTTTTGACCCTATTTGACATTTTTCATCAAATTTGACCTTTTTGACCTTTTTTGGACCAAGTTCGACTTTTCTTGACCACATTTGACATTATTTACCCAATTTGACCCAAGCAACTATACGGTTGCCATGGCAACCGCATAGTCAATATTTATAGCAAAATGTGGCAGTTTACCTTTAATTGAACATAGTTTATCTTCCGCATTAAAAAAGTCCTTTTTATCAGAATATTGTGTGAAAAAAGCATTGAAATTTCGCGTGAGAAAGTTGCTGTGTGAAAACCCATTTTTTGTTCGTTTTTTTGTCTCTTTGTCAGCAATACTTGTTTTCTAAAGCAATCGTAAGACGACCTTTGGTCATCAGCATTGATTCGAGCGCAAGTCTGGGTAATGAGCCGCGTCGCTTCTTGTGACGGTGGCGGCTCAAATGTCATTTGCAGTACAACGCATACTCATTGTTCGGTCTGCCTTAACGGTTCGTCATACAAGGCGCCGACGTGCTGGAAAAACGCGCCTGCCTTATTTCTGCCACGTTTGTTTCTTCGTTCACAAACGGCTCCTATGCCTATACTATTCGCCAAGCAGTTCGTTCATTAAGTTGCTTTTCTCGTCATTCTTTTCATCATCCAGCTGTATTTTTGTTTTGTGAAATAAGAGTTTATGGTTAGAAAATGTATTACTCGCAAAAATTACAATGTTAGAGGAAATTTGTAAACTTTGGAAATTTATGAAATTTTGGAAATTTATGAAATTTGGCAAATTTTGAAATTTAAGAAATTTTGGAAATTTATGAACTTTTGGAAATGTAAGAAATTTATGAATTTTTGAAAATGTAAAAAATTTGGACATTTATAAAATTTAAGAAATTTGGAAATTCATGAAAATAATAAAATTTGGAAAATTATGAAATTCGAAAATTCAAGAAATTTTGGAATTTATCGCAAATGTAACAAATTCTGAAATAAATGAAATTTCTAAAATATAAGAAATTTTGGAAATTTATGAAATATCAGAAATGTAAGAAAATTGGAAATGTATGAAATTTCGAAAAATATTAGAAATTTTGAAATTTATGAAATTCCAGAAATTTTAAAATTTTTGGAAATTTTAGAATTTTAAAAAATCTTGCCAACTTAAGATATTTCGTAAATATTAAATTTAAAAAATGTTAAAGAATTTCTACATTTAGAAATTATAGAAATTTTGGTAATTCTGAAAATTAGAAAATTTTTAGATATTTTAGAAAATCTGAACATTTTAAAAACTTTCAAAATTTTAGAATATTTAAAAATATATTTAAAATTTTTTTTTAAACATTGGGAATTTAAGAAATCGTAGAAAACATAAGAAATTTGAAAAATTCTGAAAACTTGGAAATTTGAGAAATTTTAGGAAATGTTGATTATTGTGAAAATTTTAGAAAGATTGATAATTTTGAAAAACCAGAAGCTTTTAGCTCTTTTGTGAACTTTCTCGAAATTTTGGAAATTTTGCAATTTGTTCAAAATTTCGAAATCTTGTTACTATTGAAATTTTGCAATTTTTTTGAAAAAGTAAAACCATTCGAAGTTTAGAAAATCACAATTTTTTGTAAAATTTTGGAAATCTTCTAAATCCCAACCATCCACTTTTTTCCGTCCAATATTCAAATTTGACGCCAAAAAGTAGATGAACAAGATTTGTTGTCGCCACTAACGATACCAATCCATAAATTAAAAGTCGCGTCGAAGAAAAAGCAGAATGCGCGCGCCAATAATTGATTGACCCCGGACGGTGTTGCACTCACTGCATGATAATGATACTCGGCCAAATGGAAGGGGAAACGCCACTTCCGCGGATCACGCCAAAGCGCGGCTAATTATGGACCGTTCTTGTGCGCACGACCAGAGAAACGGGATCACCGGCGCGCTAACCAATGTTTTCTGACCGACAGCTAATCCTATCCATCAAATGCTCACTTCTGCGGAGAAGTCGAAGGAATTTTAAAAAGCTTCGCAGATCCCCATTTGGCGACAAACAGACTTAACGAATGCAGTATAGGAAGTAAGAATTGTTTGTCGCTAAACAGACAAAAAACGTCTTTTAAACACGTCCGAAAAACTGGATTGATAATTACTTGGATGTTATTTTCCTTGCGAAAATAAAAAAAAAGGCAATTCTGCAAATTAAAGGATGGATAAAATTTCAGAAAAATTGGAAACAATTAATTAATGGTGGAAACAGTAATTATTAGAACAGATGGCTTTCATTTGATTTTTTTTTTTTTTTTTGTAAGTTTCTATAATAATTCTGACGATTCTTAATCGCCATCTGCTCATCTTGACTCGGCTCATTCATCACCTGACTCTATTCGAAATGAAGTGGCGTATTTATATCTAACAGTAGCGAGATGCTTCAATACATCGACATACATCCTGGTTATGCTCGTGTCAATGTTCTTTTATTGTGGCCTTTCAATTCAACATGCTACAATTATTCTCCCATGCCGCTGATAATTTTAACGCAATGTTTTTGAATAGCTTTTACACTAACTACAAATTTTACATTTTTTGTTTAGTAATTTTTGAAGGAAAACTATTCAGATTTAAGTTTGCTTTGTTTTGATTATCTTGCTTTTTTTGTTGTTCTTATTTAGGTTGTTTCTTTTGTTTTGATTTGTTTTAATCGTATTATTTATTTTCTGTCGTTTGTTTTGATATTTTTTGTTTTATTTATATTGGTTGTTTGGTTTTGATTTGTATTATTTTGGTTTATTTGTTTCGGTTTATTTGTTTTGTTTATTTTCTTTTGTTTTTTTTTTGTTTTGATTTGCTTTTTTTTATTTATTTTAATTAGTTTGTTGTGTTTTATTATGTATCATGAATTTTTCTATTTATTTTCTTTTACTGATTTGTTTATTTTGTTTATTTGGCTTCATTTGCTTTGTTTTCCTTTGCTTATTTTGTTTGTTTTTTGTTTATTTGTTTTATTTATTTTGCTTCTTTTGTTTTGATTCGCTCCAATCGTATTATTTTCCTTTTGTTTATTTTCGTTTGTTTAATTTTGATTTGCTTTGTTTTGTTTATTTTATTTCTTTTGTTTTATCTTTTTTTTATTTGTTTTGGTTTATTTTATTTGTTTTGTTTATTTTCTTTATTTGTTTTGTTTATTTTGGTTCGTTTATTTTGATTAAGTTTGAATAACATACAGGACAAATTAGTAATCAAAAATATAACCTAAAATTTTATTTCGCATTTCAACAATCATTGTTCACTTTCTCATTACTTTATTTTCCCCGCGTTGATTACTGTATGAAAAGTTTACTGTATGAAAACTTAATGGCAGCGCCCCACGTTGGGGCGCCATTTCAGAGGATACCCAGAACGCAACTTTAATAGCCTGATGAATGGGGAAAAAATGAGAGCAATCAACTTAAGATATCTGGCCGGGCTCCGCGGTGGTCGATGGTTGTACTTATCGCGAGTGGTCAGCGGGTCATTGCCAGCAACATTTAGATCCCAATGATAGAGTGTGATCGGGGCTCAATTAAAACCACGGAAGACAAAGAAGGATGCAATTCAGACAAGGAACGATCTGATGATAGAGAAGACTTCAAGTTCAATATAGTTACTATCAAAATTTGCGATAAAAACATTTATTTTTTGTTAAAAGGAAAAACAATGTCTTTTTTGTTTTCTTAATAAAATTAACAAAAATAACAAAAGTACTTATAAAAGTACTTTGAAAAATCGGCAAATTTTTAAAGTATGTACAAAACTTAGACATTTTAGAAATTACGGAAATTTTAGAAATTTTGAAAATTTAAATCGTTTTAAAATTTGGAAATTTTGTACATTTTTGAAATTTCGGAAATTACGGAAATTTTAGAAATTTAAAATGTTTTGGAAACTTTGGAAATTTCGGAAATTTACAATTTTTTTGGAAATTTCGGAAATTTTGAATTTTTCGGAAATTTGGGAAATTTTGGAAACTTTGGAAATTTTTTAAATTTTGGAAACTTTGGAAATTTCGAAAAATCCAAAATTCGTAAGTCAATTTTAATTATTTTTTTTTAATTTCCGACATTTTGAAAAGGTAGGAAATTTTGGTATTTCTAGAAATGTTTGTATATTTTGTAAATTTTGGAAATTTTGGAAATCTTGGAAATTTTAGAAAGTTTGTAAATGTGTTACACTTTAGAAAATTGAAAATTATGGAAATGTAAGAAATTATTAGAAATGTTGGAAACTTTAAATTTTGGAAATTTTTTAAATTGTGAAAAATTTGGACATTTTTGACTTTTGGAAACATAAAAAATTTTGGAAATGTAGGAAATTTATAGCAATTTTGGAATCTTCAGGAAACTTTTCAGGATTTTTTTTTTTTTTTAGAATTTTGTGTTTTATTCATGAAAATCGTGAGACACAGAAATAAATAAATTGTCGAGGAATAATCGCGGCAAATGGAAAACGTCGAGTAACGCCGACGAAATTACAGCTTGTTCGTTTCGCTCGATCAACGAGAAATTTACTCGAGAAAACGGGCTTTAGAGACAAAGTGAATTTGCAATAAAACGCATTCAAACACGTCCTAGTCCGCGAGAATGACGGGCTCCGGCAAAACGCGTACGGTACTCTCTCGCAGGCAACAGATGTTAGCAGCCAACAACCAACTGACTCAACAGATTTTATTTGCAACAACGAAAAAAAAAAAACAAACAAAAAAAATTGCGAAAAAAGCAGCAACAAAAAAAGTGACGATGAAAAAAATATTCAAGCAGACATTTCACTTCGACTTCCTCGTTGTCGTACATAGATTTTACTTGTCCGCGAAAATACGTGCAAAAATCAATTACGGGGATTTTCTCTCCCTACTTCGCAAATCGAACGTTTCAATTGTTGACAGCGGCAAAAAAGTTGTTTCGCTTGAAAGCAAGATAATCGTCATCGTGTTTAATACCAAGAAACATTTGTTTGTAAATATGCTTTCGATGTTTATTTACAAACAAAAAATCGTGCTGTCATCAAAACATTTAGCGAAAATTCAAAAACAAGTTTGTAAACAGAGTATCAAAATATCAAACAAAAAAAAGAAAACATTACAGTGATGTTTTGTTTTGGTTAATGTTTTGACATTTTTGTTTATGTTTTGATATTTTTGTTTATGTTTTTGTTGATGTTTTGATATTATTGTTTGTTTTTGTTGATGTTTTGATATTTGTGTTTATGTTTTGTTTTGTTTTAGTTGATGTTTTGATATTTCTGTTTATGTTTTGATCTTTTTTTATGTTTTCGTTGATGTTTTAATATCTTTGTTTATGTTTGGGTTAATGTTTTGATATCTTTGATATTTTTTGATGTTTTAATATTTTTGTTCATGTTCTGTTTTGATTGATGTTGTGATTTTTTATTTATGTTTCGTTTTTATTAGTTTTTTGATAGTTTTGTTTATATCTTGTTTGATCAATTTTTATTTTGATTAAACTTTTCATATTTAGTTTGATATTTTGTTGTACTTGAAGTATCAATATTTTAATTTATTTCGATAATTTATTATCAAATTTTTGTTATAAAACATAAAACCATGTCAAGTAATAATAAATAATCAACTCTTAAAAATTTATCCAAGCAAAGCAAACAAGCAAAAACGAAAAACAACTTCGCATACATTTTTCATACCTCCGTAATTTACGAGTTTTGCGCGTTTGCATTTGGAAAACGAAAATAACAGCTGGACGGCTTATTCGTAAAAGTATCATGTTTTACGAAATTGTCGGAAAAAAGGAAATTTGTCTTGGCCAGATGGCGCGAATGTTTCATCGTACGCAAAATAAACGAAAAAAAAAGGAGGCAAATTGCATAAATTGCGATGCCGTTTCGTGATATGCATTAAAAAGCAATTGGCCAGAGAAAGAGAAGGTTTGTGTGAAAGAAAGTGGGCCTGGGAATCGATGAAGGAACGTCGTGTATTTGAGGTAAAAAGAACGCGAATCGTGGGTCGCGTGTGAAATCGACAAGTTACATACGCCGACAATGTTCTTCCCGCCAATTCGACGGTCCCAACAATCGCGGGACGCGCCTTTTGCAGGAACCCATTCCGGACGACCACACCTTTCCCTCATTATGCAACAAATTGTGATGAGAAGAACAATTCAATCATGCAGTTCCAAAAATAGAACCAAACCAACAAATCAGAATAAAAACAAATCAATGATAGTCATTTTCAACGATTCGGTTGCCATGGCAACCGTATAGTCAAGATATTCAATGACAGCCATTATCAATTATTCGGTTGCCATGGCAACCGTATAGTCAATATATTCAATGACAACCGTTTTCAACTATTCGGTTACCATGACAACCGTATAGTCAAGATATTCAATGACAGCCATTATCAATTATTCGGTTGCCATGGCAACCGTATAGTCAATATATTCAATGATAACTTTTTTCAGCCATACGGTTGCCATGGCAACCGTATAGTCAAATTTACCATTTCCCAAAACAATTTTTTTGTCACTTTTTCGACATTATTTTGAGATAAAAATAAATTTCATTCAAAACCAAAAATTCATCTTACTACTGGCCTCATAATATTGTTCCCGTTACTTTCAGCCAAGTCAAACTTTCAACAAAAATTTTTGCACTGCAACAATGCATGTATCCCAGGACACCCACGCAACTCTTGAAGAGACAAAGCCCCGGCTCTCTGAATGTGCGGCAGATGCGTCAATTTTGAACGCGCCCGCGACGTGAGGATGTTTCGTGACGAAGGTGTGGTTTTGAACGGGAGACATATATACAACCACACGTCAAGTTTTATGCCGTTATATGTTGTCAGATTGTTACGTAATTCGGCGCTAAAAGATGACACACGAGCGTGTCCGGTCCCCACGCGGAAATTGTCGAAATTTGTGTCAGTCAAAGTCAAAACTTATGATTGTGTAATTGACAATTTGGTTTAAACAATAGCAATGACTATGATCATCAAGTGTCTAGAGATTCAGTTATACGGTTGCCATGGCAACCATATAGTCGAATTTAATGGAAGATGAAATTATGTGATTAAAAGTTTCGAAATTTAAAACAAAGTAAAAATTTGCAAAATTCTTAATATTTCGAAAATTCTCCAAATTCTCAAAATTCCTAAAATTACTCAAATTTGTTATAAATATTATATATGGTGTAATATATATATATAGTCAAATTCTGATATTTTTCCATTTCCAAAAAAGACTGTATTAATAAAACTTCAAAAGTAAAGAAAACCTTTTCCTCCACTTTTCATTGATATTCTTTTGTAAAGCAACAAGTTAGAATCCCGTAGTAAATACAAGCAGGTGCGTGACACCAATTATGGTCACAAGTTGCGATAAAGTAAAGAAGGAAGGAAGGAAGAAGTTTGCACAGGAAGAAGACTTAAGATAAACAGGAAGAAAAAAGAGTCGGAAGAAGGAAGGAAGGGCGGATAAAACGAACCACAAAGTGTGATAGAGCTCTCGCGCAATCGATGAAGTAATCGCGATCGACGGCGACGTCCTTCTCTTTACGGGATGGTAACCGAATACGTGCGATTGGTTGAGGCGTGCATGCGTTCGATTCCCACGATCGTGAGAGATGCCGCGAGTGTGTTTGGTTTTGTTATTTTGTGTCTTCTGTCGTATATACGGTCAGATTAATAACACTCGAGGATCGGCTAAAAACAATGACGAACGAAAAAGCGGTCAAGGGGTTTTCGTGATAGACAAGAATACTATCTAGATAGTCAAAATGACTATCTAGATGATCGGATAAATTATGTAGATAGTTAAAAGTACTTTCCAGATAGTCAAGACAACTATCCAGATAGTTAAGACAACTATTCAAATAGTCGAAGCTACTATCCAGAGAGTTAAAACCACTATCCAGATAGTCAAAACAAGTATCCAGATAGTATAAACAATCATTCAGATAGTCAATGCTACTATCCAGATAGTTAAAACCACTATCCAGATAGTCAAGACAAGTATCCAGATAGTAAATCAACTATCCACATAGATAAAACAAATATGCAGATAGTAAATCAACTATCTACATAGATAAAACAAATATGCAGATAGTTAAAACGACTATCCAGCTAGTCGAAAGAATTATCCAGATAGTTAAAAGAACGATCCAGATAGTCAAGATAACTATCCAGATAGTTAAAACAACTATTCACATAGTCAAGACAACTATCCAGATAGTTAAAATAACTATCTAGATGATCGGACAAATTATGTAGATAGTTATAAGTACTTTCCAGATAGTCAAGACAACTATCCAGATAGTCAAGACAACTATTCAAATAGTCGAAGCTACTATCCAGAGAGTTAAAACCACTATCCAGATAGTCAAGACAAGTATCCAGATAGTCGAATTAACTATCCACATAGATAAAACAAATATGCAGATAGTTAAAACGACTATCCAGCTAGTCGAAAGAATTATCCAGATAGTTAAAAGAACTATCCAGATAGTGAAAACTATGCAGATAGTCAAATACTAAAAAAAATAGTAAAAAATAGAGAAATAAGATATACAATGTAATAAAGATAGACAGAGAGAGAGAGAGAGAGAAATACTTTATAAGTGTATAAATATATAATATGATTTGGTTCTTACTTTTCTTTATTCAGCGGGTTAATATTCAAACTAAATTTATCGTGACTTATATGTTTCGAACAAATAAAATATTTTGTTACTGGCAACGTTGGGCGATGTAGATGTACTATTCCTTACATCTATCTGGATAGTCAAATTAACTATCTACATAGTAAAATGTACTATCTGGATAGTCAAATCAACTATCTAGACAGTCAAATGTACTATCTGGATAGTTAGATTAACTATCTACATAGTCAATTTTACTATCTGGATAGTCATTCAACTATCTGGATAGTCAGCTAACTATCTAGATGGTTAAATTATCTATCTAGATAGTCAAATCAACTATCTAAATAGTCAAATGTACTAGCTCGATAGTCAAATTAACTATCTAGATTGTCAAGTTAACTATCGTCATAGTCAAACCAGCTATCTGCATATCCAAATTAATAATTCAAAAAGTGCTGTTTACTATTTACTGATAGGGTTGCCATGGCAAAACCTTATCAGAAGGTTACGTATGTGCTTTTTATGGAAAGGTTTTCATATATGGTTCCTAATTGATGATTGTTTTTGGATGTGCTTGCCATGGTGAATCGAGATTTTTATGAATAGTTACTAACAGGTATTGGTTTTTAGTGGACCAAATAATTTTATATACGGTTGCCATGGCAACCCCATCATCAAATACTTAGTATCCATGGCCATATTATCCAATACCTCAAATTCAGCTATGTTAAAGAAGAAAAAAAATGCAACAAAAATAAAACCCCATTCGTAGAAATCTGGCTTCGAACAACAAAGTCCATTTTGCGATTCCTCGCCGATGATTATTTAATAGCCATCATTAAGCAATCATTGCGTCGCCATCCCAACGAACATCAATTTCACGCTCGTCATTCGTTTCGGCCTTTAAGAGCCGTGGATTCGATCCACCTGACTTCCGGTTGATTCTCTGAAAACGATCATTTAGCCATTTTTCAATGGGGCGCATCCCACGTTGTTTCGCTATCTATATAAACGCATACTCGCAACTGGTATTCATTTGGACAAAAGATGGGGCGTTCGTTTTGTATTGATGCGCAAAATGCAAACTTCTGAGTACCTGTCGCGAGATGCGTCGACTTGGCATTCACGCTTTTGCATAGTAAAAGAGCATCTTCTCTCCTAGGATTCTTCGGTCTTCCTTCGTTCCTCTTCTCTTCGTCGTTCATATAGTAGTTGGCCAAGTAGGTTCACATCATGAGGTTGTAGGCATGCTGCGATTCCGTTACACGGATGGTACTCCGCGCCGAGCCTTCCCACGCCAATTAAACATGACTCATTAACGGCCGGCCAGACGCGCGATACTTCGCATCGATGCGCAGAATCCGACGCGGATATATATATGTATATATATATATGTGGATATATATATATGTATATATATAGATATATTTATATCGGGATATCGAACTTGTTCGTTACACACTTTGCGACAAAATGGCCATAATTCTTGATCGAAGCTAATCACTCAGATGGCAAAATGATTTGGGTTGAATGAAGGTGATACTTGTTAGTTGGATTGGGTTGTTTTCGTGGGATACTGACCTTCATAATGGAACAAGGTTATGGAACATCACAGAACACGATCTTCACCAAACCGGTGAAGATCGTGTTCTGTGATGTTGAGATTCATTTTGTTGTTGAAAATAAAATATTTTGTGATGTTTAATGAAAGTTACGTTATTTTGGATGATATATGAAATGATATCTGAAAGGATATTCATAGTGAAAGCTATGAAGATGATATTCAGGATAACATCCAAGATGAGGTTAATGATGATATCCATGTGAATATCTAAGTGATATCCATCATGAAATCTATAGTGATAACATGGATGATATCCCAAATGATCTCCATGATGACATCCATGATGACATCCATGATGATATCCAATTGATATTCAGGATGATCTCCACCATGACATCCATTTTGACAGTCATGATGATATTCGAGATGATATCCATAATGGCATCCATGAAGATGACATTCATGATAACAAGAATGAATGGTGATATCCATGATTACATCAATGGCATAATTTGAGATGATATCCATCATGACATCAGTGATTGTGTCATCGATCATGATATCCATGTTAACATCCAAAATGATATTCATCATGACATCCATAGTGATAACCATGATGATATCCGAAAAAATATCCATGGTGACATCCATGGTGACATTAATGGTATCATGTATGATGATATCCATCATGATCTCCATCATGACATCCACAGTGACAGCCATCATAACATCCGACATTATATTCATGATGACATCCATAAAGATGATATTTATGATAACATCAATGATGACATCCAAAATGACATGCATGAAAACATCCATAATGACATCCATTGTCAGATTATATGAAGATATGTCGAGTGATGATAATCATTAGTGATATCCTTAGTGACAACCCACTTTTAGATAAATTTTTGCAAATTTAAACTTAAATTAAAAATCGATTTCACGTCAAAATCAATCAATCAAACTTCAGTCACATACATTTCTCGTTAAGTGACGTTAAAAAGAAAAATCAAAAAATATTTGTTTTTTGTATTTTTTTCAATTTTGTTAAATATAAAAGTTCGCACGAGTCATCAAGTGCGTTGCATTCCGCGACTGATAATATTGACCTTTTTTCGCAATCAGTGTCCGACTCGCCCTTTAATTGTAATTTCACACATCGCGATTAGATGCATTCCAGCGCCAGTGCGCCGACATATGGCGTGCGAGAAACGCTCATCTGATGAGAAGGTACGCGTTTTAAATCGATCATCGCGCCACGTTTTTAAATTGCTGTCGCAAAAGCTTAAACGAACGGAAAATCATGACAATATTTATGAGAAGAAAAATTTTTTTTCAAATAATTTTTGTTTATAAACAAAATTTTTTTAATTGTTTATAAATTTATAATTGTTTACAATATTGTAAAAAATTTGTTTACAACATATTTGTATAAATGACCTTTAATCTTTACATATATTTCAAATTTCCTTTTTGTTTACTTTTTGCTTGATTGTTTATTTTGTATGACCCCTTATGTTTTGTTTTCTTTTATTTGACATGCATATCAATTTGTTTATATTTTTCATTACTTGACCTTGACCTTTATCTTTATTTACATTTCCATTACAATTTTTTTCGTTTACTTTATGTTTATTTATTTATTTTTGACCATTTTTTTATCTTTTGACCTCTAGCTGTTTGTTTATTTCAAATGTCCTTGTATGTTTGTTTACGTTTATTTTAAGATTCCAATTGTTTACTTTTCGTTTGTTTATTTCAAATGTCCTTTCTTGTTTGTTTACGTTTACTCCAAAACATGACCTTTTCTTACTTTTATTTATTTACATCCAATGACCCTTAACATTTGTTTATGTTTACTTCAAGGTCACTCTTGTTTACAAAACAGGTAAACCACAATCGAACTCTTAATTAACAATTATTTCAAAACAAAACTATCAATCATATCCTAAGCATAAATTCACAACAAAAAAGTCACATTTTATTTTTTTTTTAAATCAAAAGTCACCGACGTTGTTGCGTCACAATTGTACTTTATCTAATTAACTGCATAATGAGCAATGAGTAAACAAAAGTGTATACATATTATATGTCGTCATGGCGAAGATGTCTTCGATGATATAATCGCGCATCAATCACACGGCTCGGCCCAACAATGGGGCCCCGTGTAATTGTTGCGTTTGATAAAGACAGAATCGTCTGCAATGACAAAGTGTTTCATTCTGCAAAAAGCCATCCAAGCAACAATGCGATCCCAGAATCCGACGGAGGAAAAGGTCGCCCACGCGACCGCGACCCAAAGCGCATTCCCCGGGGGTGGATTACCCGGGTTGGGCGGCGCGGGGGGAGGGGAGGGGGATCCAGAGGCTGACACTGCGATTCCGCTATTCTTCGCGGCGGTTTTGTGCCGCCGCAGCACAAACGTCATGCAAATATCAGCTAAGTAGTCACACCCACTCGGATTTCGCGGTGAAATTAAATGTATGTGTGTGTGTGTGTGTGGTATTCCGAAATAAATCGCAAACGTTGTGCAACTCACACATACGCATGGGTTTTATGTATATGTGAGAGGTTATATATGTGTACATATACATAATTTTTGGAAATAGTTTTTTTTAATAAATTTGGATATGTACTTTTTAAGGTTTGGGGTTTGATATATCGATATAATTCGATATATCGATATATTTGGATATATTATGATATAAATCAATATACTTTGATATTTTAACGTAATTCGATATATCGATATAATTCGATATTTCAATGTAATTTGATGTATCGATATAGTTCAATATATTTAGATATCATTCGATACATTTCGATATACTTCGATATTACTTGATATTTCGATGTATTTTGATATTTCAATGTAATTTTGATGTATCGATATAGTTGGATATATTTTGATATCAATCGATATATTTCGATATACTTCGATATTATTTGATATTTCGATAATTCAATATATCGATATAATTTGATATAAATCGATATACTTCGATATTTCGATGTATTTCGATATATCGATATAATTCGATATATTTTGATATCAATCGATATACTTCGATATACTTCAATATAATTTGATATTTCGATATAATTCGATATTTTGATAAGTCTATGACTTACCTCTCTGGAAGTTGGAGTCCCCAAAATACAGAGGCTGTCCGACGAGCGGCGGGGCGCACTAGCCCACCGCTTGCTCGAGAGCTCGCTATCCTCCTGCAACAAAAAATCATTTCATTTAATATAAAAAATTCCGCAAACTAAGAAAAAAACTGTCTTAACTGTCTTTTTATAAAATTCTTCCATTTTCACTCACTTAAAATCATAAAACCAATAAAAAATCATTTACAAAAAATTAATTTCCACAAATACCAGAATCCATCATTTACCAGAATCATTCACTTGTAATGCGGAAAAAAATGCAGAACAAACATACAAACAAACGAGGGGAAAAAATGTCTGAAAACGTCATAAAAAGCGATCTCATAACCGGTCTTTAAAATTAATAAACCCCTTGAAACGAACCGTCAAAACTAACAAAACCGAGCGCCGTTGCGCAAACAACTTTCATTTAAGGCAATAATGACGTCGCTTGATAGAAAAAATAACACAAATCCGCCGATTCTACCAGCGAACGTCTTGCGGGTGGTCCCGCGAGCGCAAACAACGCATCTTGCGAGATGCGCGGCTTACGTTAACTCCGCTACGCGAGTAATTATAACATGTCAAGCTCTGGACAAGACTTGTGTGTCGTGGGTGTATAATTGTTTTAACGTTTTAATAACTATACTTGTGCGCGCAAGAAAGTTAAATACCGTCAGCTTAAACGCACTTCTTTTGCTCTCATTAAATGCTAAACGATAAATTATGAAAAGTATCATCGCTTTTACAAACAAAACTATTTGTTATGTTTACTTTTCGCCAAATTTATTCGTCAATTTCGGAAGTAAATATTGGAAGTAATCGTAAAATAAACATTAATGACCTTGAAATATTTATAAACAAACATAATGTAAACAAAAGGTATCGTAAGGCAAGAATAAACAAAGATAAAAGGTCATACAAACTAAACTACCAAAAAGTAAACAAATAAAAAGTAAACAAAAGAATTTTAATAGAAACATAAACAAACAAAAGGTCGAACGAAATAAACATAAAGTAAACAAAAATAATCGTAAAGTAAACATAAATAAAGATAAAAGGTCATACAAAAAATAAACAAATAAAAAGTAAACAAGTGAAATCTTAAAGTAAACGTAAACAAACATAAAAGGGAATTTGACATAAACAAAAAAATAGAAAGTAAACATAAGAACTTTCGAACAAACATAAACAAACGAGAGGTCAAACAAAATAAACATAGAGTAAAGAAAATCGTAAAGGAAACATAAACAAATACAAAAGGTCATATGAAATAAAGAAACAAGCAAAAAGTAAAGAAAAATAAGTTCAAAATAAAAAAGTAAACGGAAAGTAAACAAGTTGAATCTTAAAATAAATGTAAACAAGTATAAAAGGACATTTGAAATAAGCAAACAACTAGAAAGTAAACAAAAACACTATAAAAGACATAACTAAATACACTAAATAAACAAACATAAAGTATATAAAGATAAAGTAAACAAAAATAAAGTAAACAAACAAAAAGGGAATAAACAAAAAGTAAATAAACAAAAAGTAAACAAACAAAATTAATTATAATGCAAATGTAAATAAAGATTTGAGTAATCCTAAACTAAATGTAAACAAACACAAAAGGACATTTGAAATAAACAAACAACCAGAAAGTAAACAAACAAACGTAAAAATAAACATCAACAATAAAAAACATAAACAAAAACTAAATAATATATTAACTTATTTAAATATATTTGTTTAAATGAGTTCTTTAAGTAGTACAAGTTAATTTAGTATGACGAATAACATTTGTTGTCGATATTATTAAGCGAAAGAAAAATCGTTATTGCAATTTGAAGCATAAAAGATACAGTGGCAGTGGAAAGAATTTTATGCAATCGTTATTCCCGCAGGTGCGTTCACCTTTTGGATGTATATAATAATAAAAGCGCAAAACGAATTTTTCGAATGATTGAGTGTAATGAATATATTATACCCTTTGGCTAAGATTCTCTTTTCTTGTGTCAGTGGAGATGTCGCACATTTGCGCGCGCCGTAATTTACGACGCTACTGGAAATAAACCGGCGTTCGAGGTTGTTTCACGCTACAGCTAACGTGGCTTGTCTGTTCAAATACTATTCAAGCGATTTTCATTTTGATCCGTAACAATTGTTACATATGTCAGACAAGTCTGTTTCAAATTTGTATTCCGATGCAATTTCACACTCATCGAGCGCGCACACTTTCGCTGACATTTTAATACGTATTTCACACTTCAAGCCAAAATTATTTATGTTTATTTCAATATTGTAACAGTGTTTATGTTTATTTACTGTGTTTATTTATTTTTCTCGATTCTTTTTGTTTATTTTTATTTCAAGGTTAAATTTGTTTGCTTTGTTTTCGTTTTTGTATATGCCCTTTTGTTTATGTTTTGTTTTCGTTTTTGTAATTGACCTTTTGTTTATGTTTTTTTGGGGGTTTATGTATATATCCTTTATGTTTATATTATGTAACTTCAAGGTTACTTTTGTTTATTGTTCATTTTGGATCTTTTGTATATGACCTTTATGTTTATTTTTACTGCAAGATTACTTTTGTTTTTGTTTTGTTTTGGTTTTTTTTGCATATGTCCTTTATGTTTATGTTTACTTTAAGACAAAATATAAACAAAACTAAACTTTTTTATGTTTATGTTTTGTTTTGGTTTTTTTGCATATGTCCTTCATGTTTATGTTTACTTCAAGACAACACATAAACAAAACTTGAAGCTGAACCATAGTTTTGTTTATGTTTCTTTTCGCTTTTTTATGTATGTCCTTTATGTTTATATTTACTTCGAGGTTACATTTGTTTATGTTTATTTTAATGTTTCTGTATTTGTTTATATTTCTCGATTCTCTTTGTTTGTTTTTAATTCAAGGTTAGATTTGTTTATGTTTTGTTTTGGTTTTTCTTGTATTTGTCCTTTATGTTTATGTTCTTTTTAAGGTTACTTTTGTTTATGTTTTGGTTATTTATATGTATCATTTGTTTATGTTTACTTCAAGATACTTTGTTTTTAATTTTTGTTTATTTATTTTGTACGACCCTTTATGTTTATTTACATTTACATGAAGACTCCTCTTGTTTACTTTATGTTTGCTTACCTTTTATGACTCTTTATGTTTGTTTATCTTTGTTTCAAGGTTACTTTTATTTACTTTTGCGATTATTTTGTTTATTTTCGGCACTAAATCACAACATTTTGTGAGTATCATAATTTCTGAAAATCGTCCAAACTTTTGCGTTCCACAAACCTCGCTTTTCGCTACAAAAAAAATCGCAATAAGATCAGTTTAATATATCCGCGCGCAGAAATTGCGTTACCATAATTTGGGCAAAGTCGAAGGCAAAACTATTATGTGCCTTACATTATTACGTAGCGTTGTAATAACATCAAAGTTATGTTTACTTTCGCCCGAGTTTCTCCCGTTTTCCGTATAGTACACTTAAATTAACGGTAAATTGTTTCGGCTTCTTTTGAATAATTGGAAATAAATCACTTACACGGAAAATGTAAGCTTTTTCTTTCATTCGCTGATTTATATTGGCGCAACCTGATTCTTACAATTTTACAAAATGAACGCAAAATTATACATAAATTAATTTTAGTCCCCGATTGATCAACTTTTGATTAACTGAAAGGGGACAAGTTAAAAATAATTTTACGAATTAATGTAAGTTTTGAAATTTTCATGAAATTGTAGACAATATTCTTAAGTTGTCAACTACACTATCTCAAATTTCTATATTGCAAAATTTACTATCTAGATAATCAAAATAACTATCTACAAATATTACTGAGAAATTAATTTGATCATCTAGATTGTCCAGTTTACTATTTAAATAGTTATGCTGACTATCTAGACTGTTAAATGTACTAAATAGATGGTCAAATCAACTATCTAGACATATATTCTTAAGAAGTTATTTTAATCATCTACATTGTCCAATTTACTACTCAGATAGTCAAAGTAACTACCTAAATTGTCAAATGTACAATTTGGATAGTAAAAATGACTATCTAGATAGTCAAATTAACTATTTCGAAATATTCTTGAGAAGTTAATCTGATTATTGACATTGTCCAATTCTCTATTTAGATAGTCATACTGACTATCCAGAATGTTACATATACTATCTAGACTATTAAATTCACTATCTAGACTGTTAAATTAACTATCTAGACATATATTCCTAAGAAGTTAATTTGATTATCTAGATCGTCTAGTTTCCAATTAGATAGTTATGTTAACTATCTAGACTGTTGAATATACTATCTAGATAGTCAAATTAACTATCTGTATATATATTCCTAAGAAGTTAATTTGATCATCTACATTGTCCAATTTACTATTCAGATAGTCAGAATTACTACCTAAATTATCATATTTACTATTGAGACAGTAAAAATGACTATCTAGATTGTCAAATTAACTATCTAGAAATGTATTTCTATGTGAAGTGAATTTGATCATCTAGATTGTACACTTTACTATTTATATAGTAATGCTGACTATCTAGACTGTTATATATACTATCTAGACTGTTAAAAATACTATCTAGAATGTCAAATGAACTATCTAGATATTTGTTAATTTGATCATCTACATTGTGCAATGTACTATTTAGATAGTCAAAATGACTATCTACATTGTCAAATAAACCACAAACGTTGCAATGATACGGTTGCCATGGCAACCGTATAATCAACTTATTTGTCTATTGAAATGATCCATCCATTTTAGTCAGTTTAATTGAATAATATATTGTCAATTGAAATGTGTCCTACAATTTATACCGTACAGATTGACTATAATTCATACGTTGAAAATCAATCAACGAGGATGAAATAAGCGTCAACGAAATAATTACACGATAGTTGAGACATAAATCACGTCGAGCGATTGTGCTGAGTAATTTGGAGTTTGTCAAGTGATGCTTACGTATCACGGTTAGCACAAACATGACGAACATTAGGCACACATGTCTCGTCTAAACAGACACGTGTGTGGGTAGGCTAATAATGCCCACCCCATAAATCAACCGAGGACCCATTGTTTTACCGTATCGAATAACGTCATTGCCAGCTTTAATATTGCAAATCGAGTTTGCAATATCAAAAAAAGGAAAAAAACAACTTTTTTATCATTCGTGCAAAAATGATAAAAGACAAACTCGTGAAATCTCTCACGTAGACTGTATGTAGATTGCATCGGGTAATTCGAGACGTATTAAATAATTTTACAGTGCGCCCGCAGTGAGCGTCATTATGGAAGAAAATGGCTGATTAAATTTCATGTGGTTTCTCGTTTCCTTGTGTTGGCAACACTTATGGGATCAATTTGTTTTTCTGACCGACTCTTTTGATATGATGAAATGACATTTTCACCATTTTGGCCATTTATTTTTATTTAAATTCAAATCATTTTTTTGTCGAGTAAAATAATTTTGAAGTAATTAAAACCGAAAATTCTTAATTGCTGATGAATTTTTATTTCAGTAATATAGCAGTGTTTATGTTTATTTTCACATTTTTTGTGTTTTTTTATTTTTCTTCATTTGTTTATTTTTATTTGAAGGTTAGATTTGTTTATGTTTTGTTTTGGTTGTTTTGTATATACCCTTTATGTTCGTTTACTTCAAAATTCTTTGTTTATAATTATTTTTATTTATTTTGTATGACCTTTTATGTTTATTTACATGAAAATACCTCGTGTTTACCTTCTGTTTGTTTGTTTGTTTACGTTTTATGACTCTTTACGTTTGTTTATCTTTGTTTTAAGGTTACTTATTTGTTTTTGTTTTGTTTTTTTTTGTATATGACCTTAATGTTTATGTTTACTTCAAGAGAAAACAAACAAAAATAAACTCAAACTTTTATTTATGTTTTGTTTTACTTTTTTATATATGTCCTTTATGTTTATATTTATTTCGAGGTCATTTTTGTTTATGTTTTGTTTTATTTTGCATTTTATGTTGTTATTTACCTTAAGATTACTTTTGTTTATGATCTTTTTGGCTTTTTGTTTGATTATTTATAATTTTTTAATAATTTTTATTGAATTATTTCAAAGTAATTTTGAAATATTTAAAGCCGGAAATACTTAATTGCTGATGAATTAAAGCATATATAAAAACTTCTTCATCAGTACTTTTGATAATTTCGCTCGTAAAATGAAATGATCATAAAAAAATTTTTATATACGAACAAAATGTGAGATAACCATACAGGATCCCTTTTTATTTTATTATAATTTAATTTATTTAAAAGTGTAATAAAAAAATCAATCGTCCGATGACTACATTTTTGGTTGCTATTAATTTTATGAAAATGGCATTTAGAGTTGGACGGTTTTAGGCGCAGATTAAAACTGCAATTTATGTACAATCACAAACTGAAATCGATCGGTTTATGAGTACTCATTCTTTTTTTTTTTTTTTTTTCAAATGTGCAATTTTGTGACCGACTTTTCGGATCACTTTTTATGACGAGATTGTGTGCCTCGATGTATGGCAATTTTATGCAGAGGTTTCATAATTATTAAGTGCGAATTACACGATTTTATAGATATATATGTTATTCAGTTTACGAAAGAGGTATATCTACGGTGAGAAAATGATAGTATTAAAATTAATGAAATTAATAAGTTGAGATGAATGTAAAAATAAATAAAAAGAAAAAAAGAATTTGTAATTGCCATAAATAATACAAGCAGTTAACGTCTGTCTGTGCGTGGCTTTTTAAATTTCCCACCTAAATAACGACGCATTCATTATAACTGTTATTTAACATTGAAAAATGTTCAATTTTAACTGTCAGCTTTCATCAACTGTGTTTACAGAGAAATTTTGCGATCGCATTTTAAAGTTCAATATTGCTTGGAAGATTAAATAAATAATTATATAATTCACATTTTTATTATTATTTGCAATAATTATTTAATTTTTTTTGTTTAAAATCTTCAGAAATAAATTCTACTAACATTTTTGTCATATTAACTTTAAAGGAAACCATGATAAATTATTTCATTGTTTACTCTCATTGTTTACTCTTAACCTTAAAAAAAAAAAAAAAAAAAAAAAAAAAAAAAAAAAAAAAAACGAAGAAAATTTAAGTTAACATTACCATCATGTTTGGTCGAAAACCGCAAAACACTTTTTTTATTATTAAAAAAACTTGAATTAAAATTAACCGCACTGTCCAAAAAATGATCTAATACTGCAAACAATTGAAAATCGGCGTCCATTTTATGTATTTATGATTATTTGAAACAGCGCCATCTGCAAGTCATAAATAAAATTTTATGTTAATATTTTGAAGGTGTCATCCTTCATCAAACAAATAAAAAACAATGAAAAAACAAAATTAAAATGCTTCTATTGTAAGTTTTTATAATTATTTTAAACAACGCCACCTGTATTTCAAAAGTAATATTTTGATGCAAAACAATAAATATGATATTTTGAGTTAATGAATATCATTCATTCAAATAAATGACAAACAATTAGAATCAAATAGAAACAAGATCGGTTTCTATTATAGTTTTTTATAATTTTTTTAAACAGCGCCATCGGCAACTGAAAAATAATATTTTTACTCCAAATATAAAATAAGATATTTTAAAGTAAATAATATGGTTAATATTTTTATGTTTTATTGCATTTTTGGCTGTATTCTAAATGTATCAATTTATTTATAAATAGAATATTAAATAAAAAGACAAAAAACCTATTGCATTTTACATTTTTATGATTTTTGAAACAGCGCCATCTCCATGTCAAAAATGATATAGTCATTCAAAACATTAAATGACATATTTCAAAATAATTTCTATAAATGAATTTATTCAATTTTTTGTCTTTTCCTTATTTCAGTTTTAATAGCAATTAATAAAAAATCATTCAAAACATAAATGGCGCTTTTTCAAATTTGTATATTCTCTTTAAAAAATTAAAATTTGTGAAGAAATTGCCAAAAACCTCGTTTCATCACGAAACTATTACGACTGCCGTCATTATACTTATTTAAATTTTTCGTTTTTCTTTTTTTCAAATTTATTTAAAACTTATAAAAATAATTCCAAACATAGATGGCACTGTTTCAAATTTTAATTTTTCCCTTAAAAACAGTATAATTTTAAAAGGAAAAAAAATTATGTAATTTTTTCATTTTCTTTTTTTTAATTTAGATAAAATTCAATTCAAAATAATTCCAATCATAGATGGCGCTTTTTCAAATTTTTATATTTCCCTTAAAAACAGTATAATTTTAAAAGGAAAAAAAATTATGTAATTTTTTCATTTTCTTTTTTTTAATTTAAATAAAAATCAATACAAAATAATTCCCATCATAGATGGCGCTTTTTCAAATTTTTATATTCCCCTTAAAAGCCGTATAATTTATGACGAAAAAAATTGGACAAAAAAACTCGTTTAATCACGAATGTGTTACGATTCAATCATGCACGGAAAATAATTTTCTACAACGGTCACTGTCCGTGACAGGGAATATCCTTGTAATAACTGAAATATGTTAAAAAGCAAGGAATTTCATTGTCCGAATCGTATTGCCAAATGCGATTCGCAGTGATATTCCCTGCGCGAGACATTGCCTGCGAAAACACGCAGCATCAACGCTTTTCGCAGGCAAATGCAATGAGCGCGCATTAAAAATCAATGCGCCGGTCAACGAAACTTCGCGCGCTAATGAAAAATGACGCGATTCGATATCCCGCCACGATATAAAATGACATGCAATTACATAAAATGTATTAATTAATATTACACATAGAGACAAACATTTTTATTTCTTAAATAAATACAATTTAGTTAAACAAATTCAGAAATAATTATATCCATCTCGACAAAATTTAACAAATTTTGTTAAATTTTGATAAAATTTTACAAAAGTTAACAAATCCAAATTCGATGAATTTAGATTTGTTAACTCTTCACTGTTGTCATTCATTTTACCTTTTATAAAGTAAAAGTAACTGAAAAATTGTATGGAAAAAACGTAAATTAAACATTAAAAAAATAAATAAGAAAAATATCATTGCACGTTAGCTAATAAACATTCCATCAATTAAATTATGCGAATAAAAATGAGTCGTGAAACATTTTCTATTTAACTCGTTCAACTTTAACTTAAACTAATGACAAACTACATTTTCCTTTACATTAAATACGCTTATGATAAAAACAAGTTATAAATAATTGTTTAATTATTAATTAAACATTAAAACTTGCACTTACTTTTAATGGCCAAAAGTTTCAC
>JABFPJ010001765.1:0-23216 GCA_022817425.1 Gryon sp. ZL-2020 | reverse complement strand
CCTTTCCTTTTTTTTTTTTTTTCTTTTTCTTTGACCATTCTTTCGTTACACGAGACATTTTTGAACGAGAGACCCGTGTACGGAATCGGCTACCGAAACTACGAGAGCCAATCTTTATGTACACTTATACGCGCCGTCAAATTTCGGTCTTTTTCTCAAAATACGTTCAACCTGTTCCCCCTGAAGGCTTGTTATTAAATTCGAGGAGATTCATTTTATCGGCTTCACCTCTGATTTGCAGACTGTCTTTAGCACTTTTTGCTGTTTGTACTTTTGTTAAATTGTGATATGAAAAAAAAATGATTTGATATATGTACTTTTTTATCTGACAAACGGAGGAAAAGGGATGTCTGTTACTTTGCATTAAATGAAAATATTATTATTAAGTCGAAGTGCTGAAAACCTGTTCGGTAAGTTTGTTCGATGACGAAAATCTTACTTTTCGTTCGTTGAACAGGTAGTATAATACAAGATTTTCGTATAATTTAATGAAGAATTTATTTCATTTCAAATCCAATGAATTATTATGTTGAGCGATAGTATAGTTTTTTATATTTTTTATTATAAAATTTATAATAACATTTTATATTTATAAATAATAATATACTATATTTATATTATATTATTATTTATAATTTTCCTTTTTAATTCAAGAATTTTTTACGAATATCATATTCAATATTATCTGATTGTTAATTAATTGTTTATTAAAATTAAAATTCTCGAAAACAATTTAAGGAAGTTATTATTTTAGAAATTGCAAGTCTTACAACAATTGATTAATAGATTCATTTCTGAAGAACAAATGCTCAAATTTCCTCCAACGTCAATAACCTAACAAAAGATAACTTTTGTCCTTACGTGTGATTCAAGTGAAATATCCAGAAAAAATGATTTATATAAATGAATCATTAAAGTCTTCGCAATTTATTATTTGATAGTGATTAATTACTCTTAATACGTCATATGCGTAAATTCATTACTCACAATGTCTTATAAATATAAGTTTCACAATTTAATATCATACAATATCATATTTATATAACATAACAAAAGCAATTTTCAAATTGAATTAGCCATGTTTTATTTAAACAAACAAACTTGTTAACATCAATAAATTCAATGATATTATCCTCCAAACAAAACAAAAGTAATCCACTTGTATATATATATATATATATAAATTTTACATGATTTTTTAAGTGCCGCAACAAAAAATATAATTTCAATTTAACAGATAATTTACGCAATAATTAAATCACAAGCAGCGTCATACAAAATGACTCAATAAAAGTACAAAAGAGCCATTAAAAGGCGATACGTATCGGGGTCACGTGTCCGAGTGGACTTATTTCCCGATTTCCCATAAACGTGGTGCGTGTGCACGCCCGCATTTGACACTTGGCTGATTTCATGCGTGTCTCTGTCACTTTAAAAAAGCGTTCCGCACCCCTTTTATAGCTCGTTCCCTTTTTTTCTCCCATTCGCTCGCTCTCTCTAAAGCCATTGAAAAACATGTTGCCGAAATACGGGCTCCTCAATTGAAATAAATAAGCTCATTGTAGATGGCGGATAGTAATATTTAGCAAACGCCCACGCTATCTTACTTGTGATTTACATACGTCTATATATAGGGTGTGCGTAATTCACTTTAATGCACGACTGCGTAATTGGTTCAAGTCGATAATGTTGATGATTTTTTATATGTTCAACAAAATATTACATCCACTCATGATTGTATGTTTCTGTTTTTTTCATTTAGATTTTTTTGCAAATTAAATTACTGAACAATTGTTAAAACATTTTTTTATTTGAATTTTGTATGCCTTTTACAATATATTACTAGGCTTGATAATTGAACTTTTTTGAACATTTGTAATTTTCAAACAAAATGCGTTATATTTTTTTACAACTTTTATAAAAAATAAAATTCTCTAAAATTTCTTGGTCGATGACTAAATAACACAAAATTTAAAAATAACACAAAAGACGATAATTAAAAAGTCATGTTTACAGATTATATTTTGTTGTTAATTTTAAACATAGTTTGAACTGTTCAAAATAGTTCAGTTTAAAGTTCAAATAGTTCAACTATAATTTTTTCAACTATTTATATATTTTATCGTAAAATTCATTTTAATTATGTGACTTTTTTAATCAAATTTTATTAATAAAATACTTATTACTTAAAAAATATTATAAAAAAAATATTATAATAACGTAAATGTGTAAATGTTCCATTGACAGGCCTACTTGAAACCTTTAACTTGATCATTTTCCTTTGATAATGAATAAATTATCTTGTTTTCATTATTTTCCTCTTTAAACTCGATTTATTATTGCTCTTTAAATAATTTTTGCAAGTTACAGGGAAGGAAAAATTGCTATCCCGATAACATCTTTACAATAAATGTCAAACTGTTGCCTCGAATGATTACAATCACTCTGCAACAATTACATAACCATTTGTATACGATAATTTATATCATAATTATTTTATTCCGATTATTATAGAAAACATTTTGATTATCCTTTCCTCTCCGTTTCTCTCTCATTATAAGTGTGACGCAATGCACGTACATACATGAAATCCTTAAAGTCAATAAAACATGTTTCAAAAGCCAAGATATAATAAAATGTTTGCCGTTGAGATTCTCTTACATAAAATACTCGTTTTTAACATTGCAATTATACTTTGGCGTGTTAAAAAGTACCACAAAACTTGTGCACTTTCATCATCATCATCATCATCATTATTATCATCATCATCGTACCAAACAAAGATACAGAGCACAACCTTATAACCCGCAGCAATTTCGCACGTAAAATTTATATATACGTTCCATCTGATTACGTGCCCTTTCAAAATCGCAAATCCATTTTGACATCACTCGTTTCGTGCACATCGACCGTTTATACGTCATTATCAACAACACGGAAGTCATTTCCGGCGGCCTCGTAACGCTTCCTTCCGGCAAAAATTATTATTGAAACACACAGCATAGTGCAATTTACAGACATGCACGATGCATTTTTAATCATTTCAAACTTATTTTCAAATATAAGATTTCATGAAAATGTATTCTGGCGAAAAAAATGCACAGCGAAAAGGAAACGAAAACTAGAAAATATTATACGAAATCATAAACAGTTGAAAAGTTTTGAATATAATTGTAATATAACTATTTTCAGAGAAATCTGTTCGAGGAAATTTCAGGGAAACGCTTTTTTCTGCCTAATTCTTGAAGATTATCAGGTTTTTTTTATCTTTTTTAGTGAAACCTGTTTGTTGCTTATTTTTGCATGCGTTGTTAGATGAAAAATGACTTCGCTTGAATTGTCCAATGAATGACAAACACTTTTGGCTGAATCAGCAGCAGGTATTATGATCATTTAGTTAAATCATTTTGCGAATGCGAGAATTTTATGAGGATCTCAGAGTTATGAGGGTTTAGGGACAAGACAACAATATAATTACCACATAAATTCGATTATTACGCTCAATGTACATTTACATGTGTCAAAATAATTGATTAAGTGAATAACAAAATAGTAGTACTAATGCCAAAGTTTTATGATTATTTATAAATTTAGAGAAATATACAAATATACATAATAAGTAGAATTATTTCTTATTTTATAATCTTAAAATCATTCTTTTATCATATTTTTGCAATTCTTCATTCAATTCTTAAATCGAGTGTTAATAATTAAAAATTATGATTTAATGCAAAAATAGATTTTGAATTTATATTGATTTTTCAGAATATATACTTTCTTTTTTTAAGAATTATTAGATTAAGTTCATGTTTTATACAATTAATAATCAGCATCAGTTGATCATAATAATTATTAATAAGACTTAAATGTAAAATTTAGAAAAATTTTATGAAATAAAACATAAAAAACTCTATAATCTATTTGAATTCAGTATATTTCACTTGAATCGAGTAAAATATACTTAAACGAACATTTATAATACTTAATTATTTTACTTCATTTTCAGTGTACAATCCTAAATCATCGTTTACACAATATATCGTTTTCCTTCATTCAGATAGTTACATGTAACTAAAAGATTGTTCAATTCTTTTTGCTCGTTCTCTTTTGTTTTTATCTCCTTCGAAGACTTCGTAATGGTTGTTTTGTTAGTTGCCGCGGGAAGTAGGGCTGTCTGAACTTCGTTGTGAAGGACGGCCAAAAAGTGCTCCCTCGTGAATTTATATGCATCAACGACCCCCGTGGCGTTTTATTCAAACTGCACTGTAGCAGGACAGGTAAGTCGATCGAAAACGTATCACTAAGCACAAGTACTGCGAATCTACTCCTCTTAAAGACAAGCATTATTTTTGAAAATGCTCAAACAAGCTGTAATCACGAGGAAAATCGCTCCTATAAAGTACAAACGCAATACCAGAACAACGAAAAAATACCAAACTCAAGAATTTTGCTACAGGAAAATAGATACCAAAAAAATCGAAAACTCATTCATCTTAATATATCTTCTTCATTTTTTTTTAATTGATTTATCTGCTAATGTTATGATCAAATTGTCCGAACTTTAAAGTTTGTTCCAAAGGAGTCTTCTTTATCAAGATAATGTTAAACTTTTACAACAAGGTAATAATTTTACATTTGCTTGATTTTTAATTACTTTTCAATTTACCGCGCGTATATTTTCATGTAATGACGTCAGGACTTTGTGATTGCTTTTCACCATATAAGTTATCCTAAAGAAATAACAATTTTGCCATAAATATTCCTATACTTCGTTGCTCGCAGATAGAAGATGAAAAAGGAGACCGAGAGTAAAAAAACGACGAAAACACGAGATAGAGGGGAGACCGGTTCTCCGTTGGCCCTTGATTTCGACTCCACTTGGATCCTGCTTTTTTTGCTAGTCCCTTTTTACCCCCTTCCATCCCCCTGCCTCTTTTTTCCGCTTCTCCAATAATCTGTCTCCGTCTAATACCTTCTCCATTGTTCTCCATCTTTCTCGCACTCGCTTTTTCGTTCGCACTCGTAATCTATTTTTGATGTATCGGTCGTTTTTGTTTCCGACCTTTTTCCTAAATGCCTTTTTTTAGGATTAAACATTCATGCCTGATTGATAATAAAAAAAAGTAATAAGAATACAAAAAAGGAAGAATGGTTGATCAATTAGAACCTAAGATCGAGTAGCACCTATTAAAGAATAAAATCAACCTGTATATTTTGTCGAGTTGACGTGATGTGATTTTGCAATGGTAATTAGGTCGTATTTGTTATTACGACCGTGAAGGCGAAAATTGCACGCATTTCGTCCGAAATTCGTCTGCCAAGTTTTTCGAGTCTGGTAGACTTTATTCAGAGATAAATATTTTCGAGTAATTTGGTGATTTAATGCTGTTAAGTCATTTTTAGAGCAAGACGTGCAATTTGGATTTCCAGGGAATCGCTCTTTATACGATCATAACGATTTAATCCAATCAATCAAATTGTTGCTAATACAATTTAAACATGAAAATACTCGGAAAACAGTTCAATTTTACACTTTCAAATTGCGTATTTTTGTGTTGTTTCTTATTTTGTTTCAAATTCATTGAATAATAGCGAAGTTCAAACGACCTCAATGAATGATTCGAACGACGTTGATTTTTGGGTTAATTGCATGATATTCAGATTTTGTTGACTCGTTTGTATTATGTACTAATGTACAATTATGAAGCAATTATCGCGGCAAGTCATGCATACAATTTACACACCAGGAAAAACGTACTCTCAAAATTGTTCACGATCGCGCAACGTGAGAAGCAAAATAAAGCGCATTATACGAGGAATCTTGTCTAACGTTTAACACTTTCCAGAACAAGTAAACAGCATAGGCAAAACGCTAAGCAGTGCACTGCAATCCAAACTTTGCTTTTTCTGCATTACACTCTGTGAAAATAATTTTGTACGCTCGATAAATAAACAATATTAACATTCCGACGTTAAAATCCTCTTGTGGAGCATACAAAAGTTTTTAGATTAACAGAACAAGCACGGAGAGAGGCGATTTACTAACGTAACGTGGATTTTTCCAATTCGAAGAAAAGACAAAATTAATGGCAAACTCTTTTTTTCGCAGAATATATGAAAGTCAAAAGAAGATATAGTTATTGCAATTTCACAATCGTTTCTAACATAATAACTAAAGTGTTTCAATATTTAACATTGATTCAAGAGAAAAAGTATATTCCGCAACTAGGGAGAAAAGTACATGAATCGGCAATTTTTCCCTAGTTCCGGACGATATTTTTTCTTAAAAGTGCATCGACAAAATTTGTTTTCCTCAACAAGTGAGATAAAAGTAACACTTTTACACTCTAGGGCGGGAAGGTAACTTTCTATCGCTAAAGAAGGAAAGTAATCTTCCATTGCGTCATTTAAGGGATGAAAATAATTTTCCTCCCGAGGGAGAACTTTTAAGGGAAGAAAAGATGTGCTTTCGATACACGTGTGAAAAAAAGATCTTTTCGATGCACTTGTAAGAAAAAATATCATCCGGAACTAGAAAAAAATTGCCAATTCGACTCGTGTGAAATTGTTACTCTCGTTTACACTCAAAACGACATCTGTAATTTTACAGTACGTTTTCCAGTTAATATCACTTTAAAATAACACACAAAAAATGTGTTATTACAGTATTTTATTTGAAATGTACATTATTTAAATTAAAAATACAGCTCTTCTGTGAACTCCATTAAGAATTAAAATATATAAAATAAACTTACTGTAATTTTACAATGTAAAGTTTTGAGTGTAGAATTCGCAACTTTTCTCCCTAGTTGCAGAATATACTATTTCGGAGGGAAATGGTATTTCCCTCACTAAGTGACGAAAAGAGTATTTTATAAAAAAGATGTTTTTTACAATATTGTCAGAACTACTTTTTCATTAATTACATATAATGTTGTAATAGATAAAATAAAATAAAAAGTATATATATAAATGTTGCACATTACGTAACATAAGATGGGAAATCTTAATGAAAGTTAAAAGTTTTCTCAGAACAGTTTGTTTAAATGATTTTCTAATTTCAATTTTCATCATATTATTGCATGGTTTTACAATTAATAATAATTACATCGGCAGATTTGTTGTTCGATAAATGTTATTACTAAATGATTATGAACTATAAAATGATTATTATTATTTTTTGCTAATTGTACATTAACAGAAATGTGTAAGTCGGAATATAACTAACAGTTCAATTAGAAACTTTTTATTAAACTACATAAAGATGTTACGCATAGTCAATTCATATGAGTGTTAAATCGAAATAACAAATTTTTATATTGCGTGAAAATATACATTTATTAAATTAACATGTCTTTAAGTTTAAACACTGCAGAAATAAACAATTTAAAATGTTGTACTGAGAGATATTTAAGTCTCATGTTAAACATGATTAACAATTACTTTTTTGTTCAAAAATATAACATACATAACATTTGCAAGAAATAAACAGATCGGTTATAATTGACGGGTTTATTTAACTTAATTAGTAGTTGTATTATTATGTGTCAATAACTGCTAAAACTGCTGCAGCCGTTAATTCAATATCCAAACATTCTGAAAACATTTGAACTTCTAAAAGTTCTAATTCGTGACGGCTAAAATATACTATTTGAAAATTGAAATGTTCATTTTACTATATTGTATACGGCAAATAGTTCAAGGTGTGTCAGTTTAACTTATATGTATTTTATAAACATAATGAATAATATTTGTTTATTCATATTTCAAAAAAATGTTAATAAAATAATAATTTATTTTGATTTGACGGTAAGAAAATAGGAAGAAAATGCCTTTTTATTTTTGAAAATTTAAGTACTATTCTTATGCTGCTTTGGTAGGTATATAAAGACGACCTAAAATATTTTTATTTTAATAATAATAAATAAATTATAAATATTTTCTATTATATTTTCTATATATATTTTCTATATATTTTTTCTTAAAAGTGCATCGGAAAGATCTGTTCTTCCACAAAAAGTAACACTTTCTTACCCTAGGGAGGGAAAGTAACTTTCTATCCCTACTTTCTATCTTTAAATAAGGAAAGTAATCTTTCATTATGTCATTTAAGGGATACAAATAAGTTTCCGCCCGAGGGACAGAAAGTGCCATTTTCGTCCAACTGACGACACCAAGTGCCACTTGAGGGTAGAAAATATGTGTTTTCGATGCACGTTGTATAGAGAATGTTATTTCTATAAATGTAACCAATATATTCATCTAAAGTAAATGAATTCGAATATCCCATATCAATAAAAAAATTCGATGAAAGTGAATGAATAAACTCATTCACTGAATCAAATACTGTCCTTTTCAATGAAGTAATTCTATCATCAAATAAGAACCACACATTTTCCACCTAAGTTTATAATTTTTATACGATTCAATTCTCCTGAAGTGTAGAAACAATTTCTTCTCTCAATCTAACCTTTGCGTTACTATAATTACAAAATGCCTTTCCTTAAGAAAAAGGCAATATTTTCTGTCGACGTGTAGTTATTTCAATTAATAGCGCTCGCCTTTTTTAGTATACATATACTTTTCGTTCTGATTCGATTACACCTAACTCGCGCGACATTTCCTATATAAAGTTTTTCATTCAATTTTTTTTTCCACCATTTTTTTTCATTTGAAAGAAGGTTAACCCATTAAGAAAACCAAAGCCCGCTTTGACCGCTAGTTGTGCAAGCATTATTATCTAACAGAGCGTTCGATTCAGCGAGAGATAACATCTCGTAAAGGCAATTTTTTGCCGGTCAAATCCGCAAATCGACAGCGTGCAAACATAATGGCTGGCCGCGTAACGCACAGCTGCACGGTGCGCTCCACGGCGCACGGAGAGACGTCGGCGATAATGCGTCGATTGCGCGCTTAACTCTCGCGCGCTTGAATAATCGCGCGCGAGAGCGCAATCGAGCGCACAACGAACCCAGGCGAAAGTGGTGTCCCAGTTGCCACCGCCGCCGTCGCGCCAACGACCAATGCGCCAAGAATGCGCTAAGACCTCAACGCTCAAATGTTCGCCTTTATGTAATCGAGCGTACGAAGCCGCGATGCAGACACTTTTGCGCCAAAATGATTGCGCAAAATGCACGCTTTCCAACAATTGCGCTCATTTGCGTGTACACATTTTGACTTCTGAGTTTTGAATTTATGTTGGGAAGTTAAAGTGATTGATGGAGAAGGCGAATGTGAAGCTGCTTCTGGTCGTAAAAAAGCGTGTGATTTTTCAGTGCATTTTACGATTAGTAGAATTTACGTGAAGTTTAGGCAAATTCTAAGTGGGATGTTGCAATGAGAATTTTATATGATGAAATTATGTAAAGATGGGAATTCTTTCATTAGTGCAATGTATCGGAGCTGGTTTAATTCATGAATATGTCAGAAGATTCTATGAATGAATTGCGTTGCAGTCAGAGCAATATAAGCAATATGTGTACACTTTGTATCTTGTATAGAAAATCGCAATTTACGTTTCTCGTTTGGTAGACTTTTTTTATTCAAATTATATCATGTTCTGAAGCTTTTCAGTAGAGTTTGGAGTAATTGTATTGAAATATAATTATCAAGAGACCCGGTAGTACAAAAAAAATTGTTTACAACAAAATTGTTCTTTAATTTACGAAATTTTAAATTACTTCAAAAAAATGATGAATATTTTCAAAATAATTTTAATTCGTTCATAATCACACAACGGTCATTAAATTAGTTATTAATCACAACGAAATATTCCTATTTTTATTATAAATCCCTAGCAAAACGAAAAATATATTGCGAATATATTGTTAATATATTCTGAAAATACTTTTTCTATAAAAATATATTCTGAATATATTATGAATATATTCTTAATATGTTTTTGATATATTCTTGATATATTAATCTATATTAAGAATATATCATCTCTATCAAAACAAAAACTATATTGTGAATATATTGCTAATATATTCTTAATATATTCTTAATATATTCATAACATATTCTTAATATATTCTTAATATATTCTTAATGCATTCTTAATACATTCTTAATATATTTTTAATATATTTTTTAATATAGGAACATATTCTAAATATATTAAAAACATATTCACGATATAATGCCCAGAAAGTAAATTTGGAGAATTTTTTTAAATATATCAAAAATATATTATGAATATATTGACAATATATTAAAAATACATTATGCTTGTATTATGAATATATCGACGTTCCTTACGAAGACTATTCCATTTCAAAAATTGCCATTTAAATTAACATAGAAAATATTGAAATAGAATAGTTTTCGTAAGGACTGACGATATTAAGAATATATTAAGAATATATTATGAATATATTAAGAATATATTTTTATAGAAAAAGTATATCCAGAATATATTAACACTATATTCACAATATAGTTTTCGTTTTGATAGGGATAATACAATCGTAATGTATTTTTAATATACTCTCAACATATTCATAATATATTTGTAATTTTAATTAATATTTACATATATCAATTAATTGATATATGTAAAAGATGCTCCAAATGTACTTTTTTGGCATTATATCGTGAATATGTTAAGAATATATTAAGAATATATTAAGTATATATTAAGAAATTAATAAAAAGATATTAACAATATATTCGCAATATATTTTTCGTTTTGATAGGGATGATAAAATTGTTTTATGAATACTCTACCCAAGATATTATCAAAAGAACTGACTTAGATTTTTTGTAACTCTAACAAGAAATCTCACTATATTTTACAATTTAAGACGCTAAATCAGATAGACCATAAAATCCTCTAAACGAAATTTATTACTAAAAGCTTAAATTTTAATCGAGATTTAAGTTTCAACTTGTCAAAATCAATAATACTTTAAAGTTAATACTTCATCAATAAATAATCATAGTTGTTTTTTCTTTTTTATTACGACAATATAAAATCAATAAAATTTCTTCATTAACACAAAAATGACTAAAAAGCCTACGTCCATTTGTATTAAAAAAAGTCGTGAAACTTGACGAAACAACACCTACAATTACAAACTTTCCGTTTTCAACACGTGACTTTCGCTAAAAGTTCACGCTCTGTTTCGAATAACGGGCGACTCGTTGATTATTTTACGAGCCTTGCATGGTTTCAAACTGCGCGCGAAGAATGAGCTAAATTAAATGCAACTGCTGAATTTCATCATCTCCCTCTTACACGTCGAGTTCATTTTTTTCCTCAGATTTTCGATGTTTCAACAATTTTTTATATCATCTTTTTATTTTTGTTAACCATGAGAACCAGAACGAAATTACTGCTCGTTTAAATATCATCCACAACACCAATTGGTTTTTAAATTATAGCATAGCGAGTACAAGTAACCATCGGTAAAAGCAAGAGGAAAGAACAAGAAAAAGAAAGAAAGAAAGACTCATAATCAATTGAAATCAAATTGTGAGTTCAATTCTGGCGTTCGACTTACCTTGAATGTGTCGTAATAATTGACGTAACTTGACCAGAATTCCATCTCAATTTTCACTTTCTTTGGTCGCCAACTTTTCATTCGCCAGTACAATACTTTCAACTTTTATTGTTCCACTTGAAGTGACGTCTCGCGAGCTAATTATCGTTACTCCTTTTCACCGGAAATTTCATTTGAACATATACAAGTTTTATGAATTCTATTTACATCCTCTTATTTCTCCATCAACTTTATATACAATTTACATTAATCTGATAAATTTAATTCTTGTAATTAAAGTAATAAGTAATTCGAACATATTAAAACTAAAAATGGGTATAATCATTTTAATTACAAAATAAATTAAATGAAATGTAATTCGCTATTTTATTTTTATTATAAAAATGAAATAGCAATTTTGAAACAAAACATGTGCAAAGACAGTATAGGTTGCTTATGTATTCATTTCTAATCATTTTAAAAATGAAATGTAGAAATGAAATAATAAATCTATGTGGAATTAAATAAATAAACGTTTGAAGTACGATGGACCGCATAAAGACGAAACGAGAGCGAGGATACGCCTACATTCCCACGCAGTCGTAATCGCAATTACAACACGAAAGTCCGACTTTCTTCTTCGTACGTGACCCGCACTTCAAAATCCACGACGAAGTGACGCTAATTGTGTAATAATTGCATATCTTGTGTAGTTTATCGCATGCATTAAACGGTGAGGCTTATATATTTCTAAAGGTGACAAAAATGTGCAAATCAAAGAAACGATCTAAAAGAAAGAAGAAAATACTTCCTAATGTAATTGCAATCTCTTTATTTTGACTTTTATAAATAATGTTTATAAAAAGTATGTTCAAGCTGCATTTACAGAACAATAAACAAAATACTTGTTGCTCTTCTCTGGTTTTATATATAATAGAGTTTTATAATACACACTTACACAATAAATATTTTGCTCAGATTAGTCGCTGTAAAAGTTTCTTTAAATACAAGAAAACGACGAACGTTCTTCTTTTGCTTAAATGCGCAATATTGTACATTTTGACATAAGTTACAATGTTTAGTTCTTGTTTTTTTTTTTAATTTTTTTAATTTTCTTATTCATGCAACAATACGTAAAACAAATTTGTCTTCAAACGCTCGTCATTTTTCGCTAAATTATTAACATTAAGTAACATTAATTAACATGACAAAGTTTGCACTAGGAAGGGTAACGTCAGTACTTTTTTACCTTCAATTTGGACTTTGGTAAGAAGTTTCACATTCACAAACAAAAAGTAATAAATAATGTTAAGTAAACGACGAGAAATGTATACTTTGTGTATTTTTGACCACTACAAGTTACACTACGTATAAAAAAATTTTGTTTAAAATAAAAAATATAATCAGTAGCACAAAATGTGACATTTATAGAAATTAGTGAAAGTGTTTCTCTTAAATGTCAAATTTGCAAATATTCTGATAATTTCTGACAATTCTAGAAAGAAAGAAAAGATATATATAATTCTATATATGATATTTTTTAACAAGATGTCTAGGAATGTTTTGTCTCAATTTCTTCTTTCTAATATTTCTTTCGTACAATTTTTGGACGGCAACATAATGGTACGGAATTGGAAACTCGTGAATATTTCTAGATCTCATGTACAAAGCGAAGAAAACTTTACAGTATTATTAACAAAGTACAATTAATGAAAACTACGGATTTAATGACTTCAGAAAAAGAAATTAAGAAAAAAAAGCAAATGCGAAAGCAAGTTTAAAATGGCTATGCCAAAACTTGCTACAACAATTATAAGTTTTAGTCTCTGTATCAAATACACAGACTAAACGTATTTCAACATAAATAAACGTTTACTTTTAAACAACGTTTGATTTTAATGAACAAAATAATTTATGATCGTTAAGTTAAAATAGCGGAGTTCTCATTAATCGTACGCTTTGTTTAAAAAAAAACATTTATAGTCGCCCTGATACAAGACGAACGAGGATAAGTCTTCCGTTTGTTTAAGTTGCGATTTAATTGACGATCCATTGGAGTACACTCGTGTCGTTGCCTCCAGTTGAGACTAATCGAGTGTTATCTTGTAAGAAAGATACGCTGGTAACATGACTCGAATGACCTCCACAACTGTGGAACAAGGACTGAAATGAACAAAATCATTTATTAGATAATTTATATTTGTGTTATAGAGTTTATGTCTGATAAAAATTAATTCAAATAATGATCAAAAAAAAGAAATATTTGAATTAATATTGTTTAATTCTCTTTTTTTATAATAAATATTTAATTATAATAATATTTCTTTCAATTATTTTAGTTTTTACTTTATAATTTTAAAAGAATTTCTTCATTACTGACAAAAGTGAATGTACAGTTTTCATTCTTTTTACCTTTGGTTGGCAAACGGGATAAGAAAAGAGTTTGACTTTGCCGAAGTCATCGCCAGTTGCCAACAATTTACCGTCACTGCTTCTACTACAGCCGTTAACGTCCGTCCCGTCGGCACCGTCTGGCCAAATTCCAATGGTTTCGAACGAAAGAACGCACGTATGCGTTGCCCATTCGACATCACGTAACGTTGATGGCTGTGGAATTTGTCTGCAGACACTTGGATTCCCTAAAAAAGTCATTTAATTATACTTTTATGTTAAAAATTTACAAAATAAATATATATTAAAACAACAATTGGCAGTTTAAAGTTTGAAAAATTTTATTTAATTTGCCTGATTAATAACATAAAAATTAAAGATTAATTTAAAGTTTAATATAAAAAAGAATAATTAAACATTAAAAATATAATATTCTTACAATATAAAATTGCGTAATCTCCACTATTACTTCTCAAATATTGACCATCTACGGACCAGTCCAAATGAGTTATGAAACTTGAATGTCCCTGTAAAACACATACAATTATAATGCAAATGCAAATAAATGATATAAAAGAAATAAAAATAACAAAGCATGCAAATGATAAAGATATTTTTACTTTTAACAAAATGTTAATTAATAACATTTTTATTTTAACATTGAAAAGGTATTATTAGAAACAGATTTAATTGCAAAGTTTAATTAGAAGAATGTGTAGGAGTAAATATTTCAATTTTAGAAATAAAAATGTAAAACTTGAGAACTTGGAATATTAATATTAATATTCTTAATCATATATAGATAATATATTCTAATTAAACAAAAAATGTAGCATTACAAGTCTTCATTTTATAAATGTGCATTCTATATAAAAAATGCAAAAATTGAAATTGTAGTTGAGTTAATAAATTTAGTGCTAAACTCTATTGAAAAAACATTGAATGTGACATATTTGACATTTCATTGCTTTGACATTATTGAATAAAATATGACACTATAAAATTTAAATTTATTGTTATATACATTATTTATAATAAATATAACAATAAATAATTATTTATAATCTTTGTTAAATTTATATCAGCAATGAAATGTTCCTGAATCAATAGTTTTATTGTCTCTATAACAAATCTTACAAATCGCCTTCGTATCCTCTTTGGCTAAAAAAAGTCGAAAGAAACGTAAGTTGTTTGTGTGTGTGCATTCCATATTATACCTTCAATTATTCTTTAAACTAAATTTATAAACTGTTTTTTTCCTAATTGAAAACACGTTCCACGAATTGACATTGCATTAATGTCAAATCGTAATTCATGAACGTTAAGAATGTCGTGAGACACGTTCTCGAACTTTGATGTTAATCGGTTAATCAGAAACAAAAAATTACCATGCAACGTCCAACGCGACTATATTTAGTAGCATCGTCGTTTACTTGATAGATGTAAATGTGATTGTCTCGAGAGCCAAGTGCCAATAAACTGCCATTTGGCGAAAATCTTAAAACCTGAAACCAATTCAATTATATGAGAAACAAAAATATCACTAAAATATGTCATTGTATTTTATTCCATCATCTTTTTATTTGAATAATTTATAGAAATAAAATGTATATTATATTTCTTTTGTAACAAAAAATATATATAAACCTGTATAGGTTCCGTTCCATCCGTGTGCTGGCTATAAAGTTCTCTGGTTTCACTGTCAATGGCCAGCCATTTTCCGTTCATACAACCGACAACTAAAACCGCTCCATCCGGTGCAAAACAAACGCTTTGTGCTTGTTGCTAAAAGTACAATTTAAATAATGCATAAATTATTGATCTAAAAATCTATCAAATGCGAGAAAAAAAACAATAGAGAAAGTATCTTACTCCAATATCTTTGCTCCAAACGACCGTGTGACTCAGACTGTCCCACATTTGGAGCAATCGGTCGTGACCCGCGGTAGCAAATTGAGGCAGTGTAGGATGAGACGCCAATCCCCAAACTTCCTCGGCGTGACCCAACATTGCAGGATTGAAACCCATTTCTACATCGCCAACTAAAATGCAATTACGGGTCGTTCCGATTAATAAAGTCGTGCCCCGACCTTCCGCAACTGTTCTAATTCCACCGAAATGTTCTTCAATCTAAAACAAATGATCAATATTAAATTAAATAAACTGATTCTTTTATAGATATTATTTGAAATTATATTATACATATAATTAGTTTTCTATTTTTTCATAAGTAATTTTTCTTGCTATACCTGTGCTTCATCACCAGTAGGATTCAATGATCCATCAAAATAAAGAATTCTTCCATCTTTGCCTCCTCCTGTAACGATGTTACCATCTTTCAACACACACAATGCAAATATGGAACCTTCGTGAACATTTTTCACTATCCTAGTGATTGTGTTTGTTCCTGGAAAAGACAATATTAATTATTATCTGGAAAAGATTATTTATCTATTACTTTTTTGATGGATTGAAGTGAAAATTGTGCAAAATTGTTGCGTTAATAAAATTGTTACAACATACCTCGGGCCCAAACAATGATATTGCCATTACTGTCGCCCGTGAGAACGTCGCCGTTCTGATTGAACGCTACGCAAGTGACGTACCGCGGCTTATCTCGACTTTCGAAGACTCCCATTCGTTTGTAAAGCATTCCTCCGTTATCCAGAGACCAAAACGATACGTGCCCTTTACCGCAGGTCACTATCTGGTTTCGTTCCAAGGGATGCCATTCCACACATACCACAGTATCCACCGAACACTGCCAAAAAAAAAAAAAAACGTCATATTAAATAATTCGCTCTTCTACGAAGTCTCCGTTTTCGCAGAATTTGAATTAAAATTCATTCAAGTTTAAACATTTAAGTAATCGTTTTATCAGATTTAATATAATGAAGCTAATTAAAAAGTAAATGAATAATAAATGTCAAAGGTGGAATTTAACATTTACCTTCGTCTCCGTCACTTTGGTACCTTTTTCTCCCTTTTGCCAGTCCCAGATCGAGATGTTATGATCGGACTTTTCGTCGATTGCACAAAGATAATTACCGCCGTCAGCTTTTGAAAATGACAGACAACAAATTGTCCCGTCAAAGTCACCATTGCCAATGACTGTCAGTGTTGTTAAACTAACCGAATTCCAGATTCGAATGTGAGCCTTCAACATATACAATTCAATTCATTTATTGTTATGAATCCTGTTTGCAATTTTTATTTTTTCACAATTAAACATTAAATTACCATTGCATCCCTTCGAGTTCCTCCACACTGACCAGTTGCGATAAGCATTTTGCTTGGATGTATAGCTATGCTGAAAAAATATTGAACATTATGTATATATATTGTAATATTTATCTATTTAATTGTTTTTCACTATGTTAAGTATTGAGGAAAATTACCATTTAACATCATCAGTGTGTCCTAAATAATGCCTTTGACTATGTATTTCCATATTGTAAAGTACAACGACTGCGGCGACAAAGTATACAATTTCGCCCGTGGGAAGTTGGTGCAAATTACTGCGACAGTCTCGCCCTCTATAGCCGTAGACCCAATCCAAGCGGAGCTTACTTTGGGGTGGCGTGCTCACTTTATGGGGGTCGTAGGTCTCGGTCAAAGTGCTTGGAACGTACAAGATCACCGGCCTACCACGAAGATAGATCCTCACAGTGCCTTCTTCCTCGTTGTACTGCATATCTCGGGTACTGCAAAAGTACATACATAAATGAAAATCCAGTTTACATATTTACAATTACATTTATAAAATTATTACGAAGAGAATTTTTCATGTAAATATTAGTATAAGAATATCAAAATTAAAAAAAAAGAACCAAATAAATGTTTGAATAGAGAAGCACAATAAAAAGGTGAATAGAAAAAGATAAAAAATAAAGAGACATCAATATATTTTATACATAAAAGCCTTTTCGCATTATAACAAATAAAATTGCTCAAGATAAGATAGTCTGAAGTTGAGAGTGGTTCTTTATTTTCTGTTCATAAGGTCTTTACAAGAACCACACAAGTATAGTAATATCTAAAATCGTTGACAAGAAATAAAAATTTACACATTGCATTTTCATAATTATCTTTGAGTTATCGTTTCTGAAACATTTTTTCTGCTAGACGACGTGGAACAAGTTGAAACTGCGCACTTTCACAATTTAAACTTAAAGGAAATTTTATGAAAGGTATCATAAGGTTTTGAATGCCCCCTTGCGGCGTTCCTTGTGAATAGTGCAATGGAAAAGTTTGCACATCAATTAACTTCCGATTCCATTAGCCGTGCCATTATAAAAATTGCATTCAAAAGTGTTATTAAACTTGAAACTTAAATGCTTTAAGTAATTAATATCTTTGGATCAATAAACATATGCGCATTTACTTGAATCACATAAGTAAATTAGCTAATCAAAATAAATCTACAATGGTTTGCTTATAAACTACAGCAAAATTTAAAAACAATGATAAATTAAACAAACTATATTATATAAGAATCTAATGAAAAAATGGTCAAGCTAGATTTTATGCAAAATGTTTACCTTGCAAAAATCCTTAAGAACTTTTTTTTTTATTTTGACACAAACACGTCAACTTGTTTTTTCAATAAAGAAACCAAATTTGTTTAAATATTGAAAAATTTGTTTACAAAACGAACGTTTTCAAACGAAACAAGTCTGCAAGGTCGGTCAAAAACAATCCGCCATAAATCGCGCGACCTTCTCATCGCGCACCCGATACTCGAATTGAATACGAGGTTCGCCTTCGTAAGACTTTTTCTCGACGAGGCTGACTCACGTTGCATGCCGAGGCGCAAACGCGCCTCTCGTTTTTTTTGTCTTTTTTTTTTCTTTGCCGAACAGACGCCGTCATGCTCTGTGGCTTACGTCACTCATTCTTCGTTTCCACTTTCCTCTTTTACGATTTATACGGCATTCCGCGACTCGTTACGTCTTCCAACTTCCGTTTTGTACAGTATATGCGCTCTAACAACTGCATTCCTTGTCGGCATTATTGCACAACTTTTCCCTCACAATAATATATACAAATGTCTATATCAATTCAGTCCTAATATAGATTATACATTTATATAATTCTGTTCATTAAGGTAGGACTATCATGAAACGACTTTTCTTGGGATTTCTTTTTCAGAAATATATGTTTTAGTTTAAGTATTTTTACGTCAATTCCAAAAATTTTAGCCATTTTTACTGTTTAGTTGTTGAAATATTAATTACCAAAGATAAGTCATTTAATATTTAAAATAACGTACCAAAATTAATGCTTCTTTATTGATATATTAATTTTCTGCTGTTCTTAGAATGTTTATAAAAATGTAGCAAGTCATTATGTAGAACATATATTTTCCAATGATACATCGAAATAATTATTCTATCGTCTAGTTTTTGGAATAAGTGCAGATGAGATGTTAAATCCATGATATATTGACTGTAAATAATAAAAAAAGGTACGCATATATTTAAAAAGGTTTTAGTAAGACAAATAAAAGTATATTAAAAAATGTAGATTTTAGCTAAGAAGTTGTGTATTACAGTTTTTAGTACATTTTACTTAAAAAAGTGTAAAATATTAAACAAATATTGGAACCCCATATATGATACGCTATTTCACGATAGTCCTATCTTAAATATTTCAAATATTTATTTAAAGTAATACAAAAAAGTAATTAAAACAATGATCTGTAATTAAATTTAAACTTAATGATCCATCAAAAATTTGACTTTTATAAAAAAAAACTATTCAGAAAGTTAGTCAAATTGATCGTTGAAAGTGAAGATTAATAGAATAAAAAGTAGGACATTTTTGCATAGAAATTTGTTATTGGAAGAATGAAATAATAAATTGATTGTTCGTCAATTAGATTGAGTTGTTATATAGATTTGGTATATAAATTAAGAGTAGAAACTTTCTCTACATGATATTTGTGTTGTAGTCAATTAGTCTGGTTGTTGCATTATTTGTTTCTTTATTTACCCGTGTTTCACGCTGTTTGGCACTAGCGGCTTCAACAGGTTGAACAGTGACTTGGTGGAGGTTGATAATCTATAATAACGAAAATGCAGAAACAAAAGAAAACACATGCAGTGCAACAATGATTTTGGATGACCTTTTTTTTAGAACAAACCAGTGTCTAGAAAATATTTTTTCATTTTTTTTAATGTTTACAAATATTTAATTAAAATAATATTTAATTTTAAATGTAATTTTTATTTATATAAATATTTTAAATATTTTCTATTGATAATAAACATTTCAACAAATCGTTTTAGCGTTGATAAGTTGTCTTTTATAGCCCATTGTTTTGTATTTAAATTTTATAGGATTTCTCAAATATTTATAGACTAAATTTTACGCGCCCATACATTTTATTATCTTACCAATGTCGATCGTAATATTTCCTGCAATATTATATAATTTAGTTAAATGAAATAATAAGAATGCTCTTGTACAACCAAAGTTGTTATTATCCTTAAGTCATTCAGAAAAAAATATACCCAATAAACATTCAAGACACTGAATTGTTCCTCTTGCATAAAAACCAAATTATAATTGAATAATTACCGCAATCAAAACAAGGTCAAGCATTTAACATTTTCTAAGCCCATTTTTAACATATCGGATGGAATATAATGAAAAATACATTACAAATCGTAATTCTTTTATAATCATCAAATCGATAAACTTTATTACTACGATAAATGATTAACTACACGTTTCAACACTTTATAAATAATGGGTAATTTTTCAATTATACTTTGTTACTTTGTACGATTTCTATTCTTTGTTCATTTATGTATTACATATAAATATAATATAGAAATGAACATTAATAATATTGAAAATTATAATTTTTCATTATTTTTTTAATATATATAACTAATTTATAATTTTTTAAATAAAAATCGATACAAAAGTTGGCATTAAATGAAACGAACATTAACATTTAAAAAATTGCAAGCAAGACGCTAATACAAACGAATTTTGTCTTTTAAACTTTTAAAAAATTAATTAAAAGCTTGTTTGAATAAAAAAACAAATTAAAAAAAAAACTAAATGAAATATTTGAATATCAAAATAACAATACAAGCAAAACGTATATTTTGTATAAAATCCCAAAAAAGCAAAAAACACGTTAAAGTTTTAAACGTGAACAAATTTCAAAGCAACCAGCACTTCGAGTTTTTTGTGTGTACCTGGAACTTGCTAATTGTGCATTGCCTCCTGATGATTGTGGGGGATTCGTAAAGTCCCCTGTAGACGACCACCGTTTAGCTCTTCGCAAATTACTGCTACATTGTGGAGGACCATTACTTCTTGCAGTTGGAGATCTATAAATTTAATTAAATAGATATTAATTCAAACTCAGATATAACGAAATTGTTTAACATAATCACGTGAAACATTTTTTTTATAAAAAGAAATAAAATCATATATATATATAACGATATGTTTAATTTATGAACAGGAATTTGTTTTTCAATTAACAAGTTTAATCAATAAAAATAATTGAAATAATAACAAAGAAGAATAACTGTAGATGTTCGTGTAAGATTGTTCATGTAAAAGTGTGTTTTGATTACTTAATATCCTGTAAAGTCATCAAAAAAATACGTTTTTGAACTTTTTGTGTTTCTTTCAATGTGGTTATTTGTTTGTGCTTCCAACCCTTTGGCCGATATTTTATTACTGTGTTCTGATAATAATGGCTGCTGAGAAGAAATAAAAATAAAATATAAACAAGAAGTATATATAAAATAAAAAGTTTGAACATATTTTTACATAAAAAAAGCAAAAAATAATCATTTAAAAAATTAATGTATTTTGTAAATGTATGATAATTTAAATTTATGAGATTTTAAGATACAAATATATCAAACAAATCAATAAAAAAAAAGAATAATAAAAAAATAAAAGCTACCGACTCTTTCTTACTAATGTAAATAATATAGAAATGAATACCTCACAACCGGAAGTGGAGTTCTTGGATTAGGTGATGGCACTGGAGAAACGCTGCTGCTGCTCGGGCTGTCCGAGTGAAGAGAATTAGTTGATTGGTAATGGACGGATCTTCTGTTTCGTAAAAAAATATATAAACAAACAAATATTTGCCGATATTTCAAGATTCAACTCAGATCGGAAGTTTGTAGAATAGTGTTGAGATCCCAAAGGAGAGTGCTCCAATTTTAGCTTTAATTCACCAAAACTCAGCGTTTTTTATCATCAAATAAAAATATTCTATACATTTTTACTATATAAATTGACTCGTTAAAATACATTTACTTTGACAATTTTCACAACATTTTGACAACATTTTTTGTGATATTTTTGATAAAATTGAAGCTTGATAGAAACCATACAAGAAAATATAAAATATTAGTACAGGAAATAAAAATAAAATATTAGTCAGAAAAAGAAGAAGTTCGAAATCAAAAAAGAGAATGTTTTTCGTTAATTAAATATAAATTAAAAGTTATCAATACAGAATGCATTTTATGACTGACTTTTCATATAAATTAAAATTGCAAATTCAAGCTACTGATAAAATAAGAGAAAATAAATGGATTCATGTATACAGATGCAGTAGAAGATGAACAAGAGAGATAAATATGGATAAAAAATACTGTTTAACACATTCATCAATGAACGTAATAGAAATTTATTAAACATATTTTTGCATATTCTGCATCTTAATGGATTCATTCATGCGTACCTCTGAGGAAGTTGCGAGGGCGTCGTGTAGCTGGCGGGTCGTCGTGGACTGCCCGTGCAATCTTTGAGGTCTTGCGGCGACGTTGGCGAATTAATATTCGCTTGTCGTAATCGCACGTCTTTCTGTGAACCGGAATTTTGTTGATTGCCTGAAATAATAACCAAAATATGCATTAAAATCCATAAACACTTCCAGGAATATTCATATTATATACACTTTATTAAAAATATGTTAATTTTATATTATTTATACTTCAATGTTATTTAAATTATATATAAAAGTAAAACCATATTTAATTTTTTTATTATTATGATATATAAGAATTACAAAATTTTATAATTTTTATAATACAATGCAAAAAATGCTTTTTACTTTGATGGTTTTCCATTTTTAATTTTGTTTTATGCCGAGACACAAAATTTCTCAATGAAATGTATTTTAAGCGCGTCGAAATATAGCATGGCGTTTTTAAATTTAGCCTCGAAATAACACCTGATTAGTTGAGAGAAACCGCATAAAACTGCACTTACAAATCCGGACGAGAGTAATTTTTCGGCTTCTTCATTCGCATTTTTATTATTTTTTTTCTTTTTTTTTTTTTTTTTTTTTTT
>JABFPJ010001764.1:0-23217 GCA_022817425.1 Gryon sp. ZL-2020 | reverse complement strand
AGGTCTGTTCTTGCCTCCTATTTAATGCTCCAATTTTTACCTGAGCAATGTACCTCCGACACATGGAAGACTCTGGAAGGAAACTCTGGGTTTTTCCATGTCTGATAAGAGTTGCATCATTTTGGGCAAGAAGTGCGTCAGTCAGCAGGTATAAATGTCGACGCACACTTTTGGTTGACCCGGGATGATGCAACTTCGGTACGTTATTAGATTTTCGAATTTGTATTTATTACGTTAGACGCCACACTTTGCATATTTTAAATATAAGAAATCGATTTATTCATGATTCCGCCTGACTATTTGCATGCAATAGCTGATCCATTTGAATACGATCTTACAAGCCAGTCACTTTAAATAGTTTCTTTGTTAGTTCATAGAGAAACCATGAGCGAAATTACTGACAGACGTCAACGGCGTGAACCATCGTAGGAATGAAATACTCCATTTTATGGGGTGTAATTAGGGAAGTCGCTAAAAGCATTAGGAGGTGTAATTAATTTCAAACTAATTAGTCGGTAGTTTATTTGGGGTGATCGGTGGTACTATAGATAACGTTATGAAAGTCAGTGTCCTGTTATTAAGTAATTAAGAATGCATCGATGTGGGTCATTGCATCGGAAATGATTATTACGAAAATTGAACGATGACAGATTCACGCTGAAATGCTGGTTGTGTGCCAATAGTCTTATCAAATCATAACTCTGTTCATTAATGGAGCTTATGTCTAACGGATATTAGCAACACGTCGTCAAGCAATGACGATAACTTTCCGTAGATCTCAAGGCAATTAAAACGAAAATGATAAGACGTTCCATCGGTTGTGCCATGAAAGCGTCTGTTTTATTGAGCAACCATTTTTTCTTTTTTTTCCTTCTTGTTCTTTTACTTGTACAAAGGTTCAACAAGGTGACGTTTGATTGGCAAATCAAGAGGGTGTTCGGCATTTCAAACAGCAGTTGAATGTAATGCCGATAAGTCCTGCGGATCTTTTAATTGTACATTCATTATGTACAGCAACGTAACTGCTGCAGGCTTTACAGCTTCGCTTAAAGCTTGCTCGATCTTTCTTACGCTGCTCACTCGATCGCTACTCCTGTCTTTATCAACGTCTTTCTCACAAGCGACACGCCGAGGTCGGCTAAATAAACAGTGCGACTATCACACTGACCTTCGATCTTCGTACACATAACTTTCGCACACCCACACACGCCTGCGCCGTAACCAAAGGCGCAATCACCTATATGCGGGTGTTGTCATCCGCCGCATCGTGCCCGTCGATTGCCGACAAGCGATGATTTATCATCATTTTTACGGTGTTTATAATCCTTCTATTACACAGTCACACTTTTTTTTGCATTCCCTGTCGCTTATTAACGTTAGTTTTTACGACATGTGTTTAACAAAATTTAACGATTTATTGTACCAATATTTTAGCAAAATATTTTTCCAATAATCAGTCAAAATGAAGTAAATTTATTTTATGTCGTAATTTTTTCATGCATTTATAACCGCTGACAGAAAATTGATGTTAATATATGACATATTAAACTTGAATTCAGCGGAAAGATAATAAAGAAGAAAGTTCATTTTTGTTTGAGCCTTAAATTATTGCTGTTTTTTATATTGTACAATAGAGAAATATTTCACACTATTCAAGTGTGTCTACTAAGACAATATCCGTGTTAACATTTGCTCTACGCGATCTATCTTCGGGTACGTTTGTGATTTGTATTTGCACACAAATAATGTGAACAAAATAACTTGGTAGCAGACTCAGCATTTCACTTTCACCGAGCTTCTTAGTTAATATAAGTATATCTATATACGTATGTCTATAAAGTTGATTTTAATCGATGTAGTGGTTGTGCCCGAGGATAACGGGAATATTTCGAAATACTGAATGAATGCCGAAACGTCAATAGATGAGACAGAATCGAATTGACAACAAAGCAATATTCATTATAAAATTAACCGGTCTTACAAATTTCAAAATATAAAACAAAAGGCAGTTTATGATGCATAACATTGGCTGAATTTAATTATACAATAATTGTCAGCGATAACGGATTTTATTCGAGGAGATTGTCGAAGTGAAGGCGTGTTATCAAATAACATTATCTAGTCTTAAATCATGATTCTCGGCAAGAAGGAAAAAGATAAAGGAAACGAGACGAAGGTAAAAGAAGAAGGCAGACAGTGAGAGAATGAGATTGTGCCAAGATAGGTTGCCGTCAAAACTGGTAGGCCTTGAGAAATTATGCGAACTATTCTTAGTCCGTGAATCTACAGACGAACCTGGCGTTAGACGCTTCCCCAGTTTGGATTTACCTATGTCAGGTAAAGATTTTGCGATGCTAAAAGTCATAGTCAAATTGTTTAATTCATAATATTTTCAAAGTGTTTTTGAAATTTAATTATTATTTGTGTTGTTCTTATTTAAAATCATGGAGATGTGCAGAGTAACTAATTGTGAAGCAAAGCAACATGAAGATCCTCGGATACATATGGTTGGTCTTAAAAACAAAAACAAAACAAAATGGAAAAAAGGGAAAATATGTTGTGCGCTACTCGGTCACGTCTGATGTACTTGGTTGAATTTACATTCGACACGCGTAATCGTTCGCTACAATATAAACAGTGACCGTGCTGTCATGTCAATATTTTTGTATGCACATCTACAGCTATAACGGAAGCTGTGATAAAAATACAGCAGAAAAAAAGATCTAAAAGTATAAAATAAAATAAAGCAGGCAGAAAAAAGGAATGTGGTTTCGCGCAAAAGAAAAAAAGATTGAAGAAGTAGACGGGATGGAATAAAAGAGGCTCTCTGGAGGATTGGACACTCGTAGATGCCAAGCACGGGGTCCCCTAAAACGTTCGAATACGCATTCGGGAGGGATGCTTTTGCAAAAGAAGAGAGGACGTTGGTCAGCCAGACGTGCTGCTACGTGAATTCTAAGAGGACCCGCTAAAGTGCAATTTCCCAGATAGAATGTAGCCTTTACATGCCAGACGAGTTCCTTGACTTTTCACTGAATACGTAAATCGGCGTTAACGCTTTGCAAATATTCGATGTCTATTTATTATTATACTTAATTTAATATTAACATATTAAATTGTCCTTAGACCTTCAAGACTAACGAACTGAACCAATTTACTGGAATATACGAAAAATCTGGATGTTGTTTTTTAAACAAGTCAAACAAACAACATTTAAGTGAAAATTAAAAGAGAAACGTTTGTAGATAACATTTACAGTAACCTAATATGAATTATATTCGTGTCGATTGTGATCTTGGCGTTGGAAATAACTGCCAGCACACGCTTCTCTTTGCAACCGGATACGAATTGACTTAACGTGCCGGACGCTTGGCCCGATCCATTAACGCATGACCTAATTAATATTGAATATTATCATCATTCTGCGATCTTTTCTGTCGAATCGTAAAAGTTAACTGTATTGTGTTGCATTTGAATCGATGAAAAACCGATTGATATTAAAATATATAGAACATACACTTGCATTCACGTGGCTATTTTTTCTTAAATTTTACAAACGATTCGTGAGACCGTTTTGCCGCAATTAGATCACTTCCTGTTCGTTTCGTTTTTTGTCTCATTGGTATATTTCTTTCTTCCTTTCGTCGACTCCTCAAGAGTATATTACAAAAATTGATAGAACTAGTTGTAATGAACTACTATTATATTGTCAGCTTTGCATGTACGTAAATAACTAGCATTTCATTTTCATGAAATACTACTAGTACCTTTTTTAACTCTCTGTCTTATTTTACGTATATTCTATTTATAGCATAAAGAAATTTACATTCCTGGTGGATCAACGAGCTCCTGAAATATTAGCGTAACTACTTTGGAACATCTTTGATCAGTAATAGAGAAAATGGATCTTACGGTTTCCCGAGAGAGCATTATAATGCTATATTGATTCAATAGTGCTAAAGTTCTGTCCATTTCTTTAGTCTTACTAGTCAACTTTTTTGTGTGCTCTCGCGCGTCGACGGTCATATCTTATGTATGGCACAGCACTAGGGTAAAAGATCCGTGCATCATTTCGTATTCGACGCTGACCACTCGCCATTTTCGTGTGGATCTGTACCCGCAGAATACATGTGCCAAGCATGTACACAACGAGATAAGCACTCGACCGCATATACGTTCGCACATGTCTCGACGAACATCTAGCGGTCATTCATTCTAAGATCACGCTTTATCAAATTTCATGTAATAAGCCACAGAAAGAAAAAAAATCAAATTACACTAATGTTCACAAAATTAGAAGAAAATTGCATACATAGAGGCAACAAAATATTTTATTAATATTAATAATCTAATTGTTTTTCGTAATGTTGGCTTTAATTCACTTATATATTCGATCATCAAAGAAATATTAACATAATTATGTTTTATACATTTTATTAAATAAAGTACTTGAAAAATAAATTAAATAGAAAAAAAGCACGTAACATTTCATTTGATATTAATACTCAAGTTTGATATGTGATCGCGGCCCCGCGACAAGCTAGTCTAATCTATTCATTTAAAAGGCTGGTCGTAATCGATTACTGCTTATTAAGTTGCAACCTATTGCGCCGCGAGACAGAAGTGGGCAGATGCGCGAGAGTACCCGCGCGATCGGTATATATGTTAGAACCGGTCCCGCGGCGGTTACACGTCGTTTAACCATTTCGTTGGCGTAAACCGTACTAATTGTGCGATAAATCCTTCCTGGAAGGGAAGCGGTGCGTCGTACCGTTTCGCGAGAGTTATCCCCTTATCGACGACTAACTATATCTCGTGGGCGTCTATAGATAACCTGTACTGCGCAGTTCCTATATCACCGATCGTAAACACCTTGTCTTTGAATTACGACTGTATTACGATATTATCACGGCCAACTATGCAATCTACTCGGAAAATTAGGTCATGATTTTGTTGGTAATTAAATATATAGTCTTATAGACAAATCTTTTTAATTTTAGCAGTTGGAAGTATCGTCAAAAAGAAAAGGTTGTTATTCAAATGATTTTTTAGTTTACAATAGCTTTACCGATTCAACAAGAAAAAAAACAACAATAATATAAAATGTAATAATTAAGGCACTAATATTATTTGAAATTATTAATTATTATTTATTGATTTTTCGTTTTAATATTTGTTGTAAGTGTATAGCTTGATTAAAATAATCTTATTACGTTATAAGAATATCAATTTTTGCAATAAATATTGTTATACATAAATAATTATTAAATATTATTTTATATAATTATATTATATTAATTATATATAATATAATTATATAAATTGGAAATCTATGGTTAGATACGTTTTATCTTGAAGAGTCAAACAATGTGCATTTCGTTACTTTAACAGCGATAACACGTGTGTTTTCACATTGCAACACAAAGCGAAGTGTAGATGAAGTTGGCCTTGCGATAGCTCGACAAATAGATTACGTGCCACAAGGGTTTGTTTGCGGAGGGCGCGTTTCTCTTATCCTCGTACATGCCATTCACGTACTCTATCCTGTAGGATTCTACCCTCACATACATACCTATACGTACATACCGACGCGTCTTTACGAATCGTTACGCGTTGGCCCTAAATCCACTAACCATTCCATTATTAAATCGACGTCTCGATGGGGGCACCGAGCGTCGCGCATCATTGAAATGCGACTGTCGTAGCCTCTGTCAAAACCACGACGCGACGATAAGCTCGACGATTTGTTCACTTATTCAGTGACTCAAATTTATTTGTCCCGCGACTTCAACATTGCGTTAAATATTCATAAGTTTTAAATAGCTTCATAATAATAAATATGATTAAAAAAACCTCTATTCACATTTACACAATGTTTTTGATATTCATCTTAAGTTATTAGTTATTCGATTATATGACGTCTATAATTTTTGACAATCTGTTTATATCTAACAATTTAATAAAAGATAAAAGTTAAATGATCATGTCTATTATGTTCCAGTGTCAAGTTAAAAGGCTTTAGTGTGGTTTCCGGTGTAGCGACAGTAAATGTGGTCTAACAAATTAACAGTCTCGACCAACTGCGAAAACGTTTTATTTACTCCTGTACACTTACAATTAAATATTTTATAAAATCTTGTACAATGTTAAGACGTTGGTTATATTTTTGTAATATATTTTATTAACCTATGATGCATAATTTTCATACATAAATATTGTTTTAAGAAAAATTATAATGTAAGTGATTGTAGTTAAACTTAATGGTATCATTATACTTTGATTTAAAAAGATGAGTTAATCGAAATGTTATATTTCGATTCATTGTAGTAACAATAAATAGCGACGACAGTGGCCATCAGCCAATAGTGTCGAAATGGTAGGATAGATAGATTTGCATTCTAATTATTGGTCGATCCCTACAAACGCGTCATTATGTCGTTCGGGGGCCAAACTACTCCCCACCAGACACGAGACGAACCAATCCTTAACGCTTAAACATATCTACCGAATCCCTGTTGTCGTCCCATTACTTTCACTATTATCTTGCGATTAATTTTCAAAATTCTCATCAAAAACATCTAAACTTTATAACGTGCTATTATTCTTTGATTTGTTGAGTCAAGTAAAGGAAACATTTACTATAATGAAAGTGTGATTTTTTATTGATTTTAAATTGTAAGAAATATAATGTAACGAAAAAAAAGTAATTAATTGAGAAAAAGGATAAATCAGTCGTTAAATCTTTTCGGTTCTGAGGATGCCGCTCGCGCCTCCGTCGCGTCAACGAATACCTCTAACCGTGACCTGTAATTACATTAAATGCATCCGACGCCACATGGCGAGCGCTTGCGTTCGACCACATGTCCGTCAGGCTGTCTGTCGTTCTGTCAGTCAACAGCCCAGTCGGGCATTCGGACTACACAATGCCAAACATTATGTGTGAGAGTAGATAACTAACTTGGCTCTTCTGACCACGCAGGATACCAACAGTTTCATTAGAATTTTTTCTTCATTTCGTCAGTTAAAAAAATAAAATAATTCATATTTCTGTTTGTATGGCTGTGTTTTTAATAATTGTATGTTATTTTATCATGTTATGTATTGTGTAAATATAAGTCCAAAGTGGCTCGAACAATGCACTTAATCTACTCGAATTATACACGTTGTCCATATATTTGATGTAAACTTTAACTTATGAAAAATCTATTAATTTTATATATAATTATAAAAAAGTAGTTAAGTTAATTCATATACAACTCTTGAATTGTTAATATGAGAACAATTCTATGTTGTCTTAAAGTGTGATTAGTTTTTAAATATATTTATTGAAAATTTCGTCACCATGACGAAAATTAAGTTTAAATAACAACAGAATGAAAATGATTAGTAAAAGAAGAGAAGAAAGAAATAAAACTTTCAGACTGAAAAGGAGTCGTCGCAGCTGTTTCGATGTCGAAACAAAATAGAGTTCTCTAATTTTTCCTAAGACTACGTTAAGGTAATTCGCATGAGCGCATATAAGAAAAAAAAATTTTTTTTTTAATTACTAATTCATATACCAGTGCTCAGAGAACTGTGTCATAAAAAGGAAAAAATATTGCAATAATTTAAGAATCAATTTTGTAGTTATTGCACCTTTGACAACAGAAAAAGTTGTCTGATACTCGTTATAAACACTATCGTACATTACGAGGCAAGAAAGTAGCTCTTTATCGGGCTCGCAAGTTTCACTCGCCTTCGCCTCTTGCAACTCACATGATCCGGAAAAATACTACTTTCCTGCCTAATAATAATCAATATTTCTAACTATTGATATTAATAGTGTATTGTAATTTTTTAATTTATAGTAAATATTCTTAAATGGTTTTCTTTCTATGTGTAACTAAAGGTAATGCATTATATATTAATAGTGAGTAATAATTGAAACACTTACATGTATTCATATATTTACATAAATATTCATACATATCCAAATATTTTTTTCAAAATTAAAAAAAAACATGTTAGTGTAAATATGTTCATGTAAAGAATAAATAATTAGTTAGTTTAAGTAATTTCTCATTATTTTTCATACAGAAGTAATTAAATTATTAATTAAAAAATATAAAATAATAATATCTCATAATAACTTAAAAGAAGGATTCGTATGAACTGAACGTTTATGTTTGTCCACAAGGTAAATGACATTAAAAAAGCAATTTAATAGAATTTTTCGTCAAGCATTTCTGGTGACTCTCAAGATAACCTAATAAAAGATAGTCGAGATGCGACGCTCGAGCGCACTCAATGATCTAATTAATCTAATTAAGCTCGCACAGCAGGTTCGGAATTGCAGTGCGTATGCGACACGCTCGAGTACGCGAACGAGACGAAAGTGGACGAGACGAGGAAAAATCTCAAACTACGAATTGTTGCATTCAATCATTTTTTTATGTATTAAGCACAGTACCGGTTATTATTATTATTAACATTTTTATTAGTTTCTTTTTTTGTTCTTTTTCCCCGTGTTGTTTCGCACGAGGCATCGATCGACGAGATAACGCGACGGGATTGAAATTCCAGTTAATTGACTTGCATTTATAATTAAGAGGTCCCGGAATTTCTCGTACGCAAATTTTGCCGAGCAAATCGCGCGCATATAATTAATTAAAGCATCAGAAACTGGCGCAGTCGGCGGGACGTAATTGCGTCAGACTTTTTGGTCGGCGCGTTTTACGCTGATTGAAAATTACAGAGATTTATTCATTGCGTTGACGCAGAGCTTTCGCACTTAATAGATTGATTCATTCGGACCTGATTTTTGTGTGCGTTTCTACCTCCGTGAAGAAAACTCCAACTTACCCATAGCATCTGAAACAGACAAAAAATATTCAACTTAGTTTTTGGTTAATCAAAGTAGAAATGCATACGTAAGTTCTAATTTTGTTAGACAAGCGCTCCGCCACTTTTTTATGATATTAGAACTGTCAGAAAAGGGTTTCTCTGTTGGTATACGCATTCAAGTGGATGTTTAACCGAGGCATTTGTTTACGTGCGTGTGTAAAAAAAGAGAAAAAAGAAAGGAAAAAGTAAAACGGCAAAGCTAAAAGTTTTGCTGTACAGATGCTTGTTAGACGATGCTTTCGTTAAACCGAGATTCGGCGGATACACTTTTTTGCTTGCTACGTTCACATCCGGCAGAATCTTCGGGCGTGTTAAGAAACACGACTAAGATAGTAGGCCATACGAATGCAAATGGAGCAAAACCCAGTATCTACGTTGTCTCCTGAGCACTTGCGGCAATTTAAAAACCAACTACAACGTTGTCTTCGTCTCATCTTCGTTTTGTCCTTTCCGTTTGTTTCTTATTTATACATTATTCATAAAAGGCGATTCAATATTCATTCCAACGTGCGTTTAACAGCAAGAAAGTATCGTCCGATATTTACCTAATGTCTTAGATGCAGATGAAATAAGCTGCACTGGAAAAACTTGATTGATACGCCAATAAGTGGCTTTCAAGATATATGATATACTCAATTTCACGACGACATCTTTTCGTAATATGCTACGAATAATTTGTCACATTCATTTATATTCACGAAAAATCAACTGATTAAATTAAAGATAAGATTTATAATCTTTATATCGTTTCATAGACAACTGAGAACTTTCAGGTGACAACAATTATCGAAATCATCCGTAATCGATTTATTTTTTTTATCTTTATCTATAGTCAAAATAATTAACCTCTTCCTGCTCAAATATACATACATGGACAGAAAATACGTACTTTTTATGTAATTTATGCGTCTTAATTTTAGACCTTTTCAATAACCCATAACAATTTAGACAACTGTGACCGGAAGTTATTTTCGTGATTCCATGAAATCTTTTCAAAAAGTAATGCGTGCTTCAAAAACGTTAGTGTAAATAATGTCCATTTTTTCCATATTTTCCGTTCAGTTTTTTCTATCCATATTTTATTTATTTATCATTTAATTGTTGTAATATATGAAAAAATAATTATATAATATTTTTGCTTAATTTTTGAGAAACTATTAATATTATAAGAATTATCATGACGAAAAGAAACGATCATTAAAAAAGTCTGCGCGAGCTGTGAGAAATTAATTAGGGACCACGTTTAAAGGTGAAAATGGATCGCAAGAAAGCAACTTATCCACCGCCGAGCATGAATTGTGCGGGTTCTTGACTGAATTGATCTTTGGACTGCGTCAACGTTCGGCGCAAGAACGTGTTACAAATTAAAGCAGATTGACGAAAACATCCCGAAAATTCACGGTATCCCCAACAACATAAAAGAAGGTACAGTATAACCGGACCTGTACAAATACTATTGAACGTCATTGCCATTAGGTCTGTGAATCGTCGATATTTTATTACAACAATCAATACAATCGAAAGCACGAATGAATGAAGATTTAAAATCGAATTGCCACGTAACGAGTTAATCTTAAGATCGATTAATTAACATTCTCAGAAATGATTGCTGGTATCCGTTAATCGTTTTTTTATCAATAACGGAGGCGATAATTGATATTGTTGTATTTGGTTTGATAAATGAGTACATGAAATTGGTAAGAATTGCTTACATACAATTGCGAGTGCGTAGTAAAAAAATTACTTATAACAAATTAATTTCGCTAACTCAATTTTCAAGCTAAGTTGTATTTAATTACATCATCTTATTCTTATTGTAAAGAGAAGATTATTGATAAATTGCTATTTGAATGATCAAACCTTGAAGGTAGGAAAAGTACACTATAGACAAATAATAATAATATGTTTAAATAAAAAAGTTTTGTTTTATTTAAGTTAACTTAATGTATATTCGTTATTTTTGTCAATTAATGCATTTTATACGAAGTAATGCATTTATTTAATTATCTTATTTAATGAATACAAACTATATTAATATTTGTATGATATATTACATCAATAAAAATCACCTGTTTTTTATTTAAAGAACATAACTGATCAAAACATAAGTCTTTTTTTAAATGACATCAATATGATGATCGTGAAAAAGCAATAAATTGTTTCCAGATATATAACGTTGTATGTAATAGTAGTCGAATAAAATTTGAGTAACCAGGTTTCGTTTTGTCGTAAAACGTAGCTTAGGTTCTGGGTGGCCTAGTATATATACCGAAGAAGTGATTTGCACTAAGAAAATAATAAGTTGCGATGAACTGCAAGAGATACTGATAGACATATTTTTCGAATTGAGATTATCTCGTGACATTATTTGATGAAATACTTTTATACAAATACATTGAGAAGTGACCATTTATAAGTTTTTGTAAAATCTTAAAAATGTGCAATTATTCTATTTGTGAATATTTGGATTTTGATTACAGAATTAAATTTTGATGTTTTATGTGGGAATATCAAAAGATTCTTATTGGAAAAGTAAATGTTTTATTGATATATAAATTATAATTCCAGAATCACCCAAATGCATTTTAGATAAATGGACAAATATCGTAAACAAATAAGTTGTGTACATGTACAAAATAAAACATATTTCAATCAGATTAAAAGTTATAAAAAGCTGGGTAAATACCGATCACAACAAGTCGATACACAGGTGATGACTTTAATATTATACATGAATTGTCTTCGCTTCGTCTTTCTGTTTTGCATTTTTCAGATCGTGAAAAAAACATTACTTGGCGCTATTAATAGATCTCTTCGAGAGACGAACGCAGCAGATCTTATCGACGAAAAGAAGATTGAGAGAATATGGACTGAAAGAGAGGACGATGCGTAGTACGAGGCGTGTGTCTTGGAATTTCTCGTTCGTCGGTATATAACGTCGAAAATAAACTGTCGCGCCTCGTAATCTTCAAAAATAAACGGCTTCAACCGATCGCAAATTCCGAGCACTGAGGAGCCACAACGGAAATAAAAGAACACGCTTCGAGGCTATAGGAAACAGCGAATAAAGAAACATATTTTATGTGACGTTATGAGCGTGGTTCCAATTTCTTTCATTGTATCACCGACACTTGGATTAACAATCAATTATTATTTGTACAGTATACTCGTTCCCTATCGTTTTCGTCTTTTTAAAGAATATTTATTAAAAAATATTATTTAAATACTTAAACTAAAAAGTATGATAAATTGTCAAAAAAGCTATTTATAATTCACAAAATTCTATTATTTTTGTTAAAAATGTTTCTTCTTTGTTTAAGAATAAACATTCAATCATATTCTATTTAATTGTTTAACTTTGTCATTTTTAAGAATGGATATAATACAATTGGTAAAATTAAATTCACTTATAGATAAATTAATCGTAGACTTCTTTATTAAATCGGTTATTTTTAGTCATTGCAAAATTTATAAAAATACACATCGATTTGGCTGAAAAGTGAAGAATCGAATTTTAACAATGAAAATATAATTTTATCAATTAAGAAAATCTATTCAGTAATTTTCATGTGCAGATATTAAAGAATGACGGTGAACTGAGTTAATTGATGTTCTATGAATTCAGCGGTGTTTACCGCGAATCGAAACAAGCCAGACTGCATTGGTTTCTTGTGAGACATCGAAGGGAGACGCAGGTAAGGTCCGAAGGAGATCAGTCGCTTGAAGGAATTTTAATTATAAATTAGTTGATTAACTCAATACTGTTTTTGCAACTGGCGACAGTATCCTGCGCCTGTCTTCCCATCTCGGATGCACACACGTGAAGAGATAGTGTTTGCCGCAGAATACCAAACAGGAGTTCTCAACCATTTCCAAAGATAAATTTAAAAAATTAGAGACGGATTTTATGAAATATTTGATCTTAATAATAAAAAAGACTATATTATTACACCATTACTTGAAAAATAAAATTATAGAAGAAGATAATAAAGTGTATTTTATATATAGAATAATTTCATGGCGAAAAACGATTTAGATACAAAAGTATGATTTTTAAAGAAAATTATATTAATACAGAATGCTATTATTTTTTATTCAGCATTGTTACTTGAACAGCTAGCAACGTTTATCACTGATGGAATAAAGTTGAAACTATAAGAAAGGTAAGTAGAAAAACATCATTACCCTCAATGATTTTATGTGTCGTTAGTACAACACAAGGTTTATTTTCGAAGTAATACCATTGGCGTTTGATATAATCGTAATTGCCGCTACGAGATTAACATCGTAAAAAATGGGCTCTAGGAAAAATGATTTGTAATTACAAAACAAAGTTTTTTATGCACTGTCACATAATCAAGTTGATATTATACAAATAGTATTTTTCTTTATTAAAAATGTATTATTACATTGTTTGCATTAATTTCTTTTCCGTTTAACTAACATTCTCAATATAATGAATAAAAATGATGCTTTGACATTATCTTAAGTTTAACATTTTTATTAATCAATATAAAATTTACAAATTTAGATATTAATTGCAAAATGTATTGATGGAAAATATTGTTATTCATTGGAATAATTTATAAATACCTGACTCCTCATAACTGATGTATAGAATTATTTAAGCATTTTATTGAAATAAAATATCATTAATAAACTTATTTGAAAAATGCCAAAGAATGATTTCTAAATTGAAGTTGAGAACCGTTTAGAGATGTATCAGAGAGATGCAATGGCTTCTCGAGATATAGCGAGTCAGCTTGACGGTATGCTCAGTATGCGGAATGCGTCCCATTTGATATTAAATAAAATATTCGGAGGAACGGTAGAAAAAAAGTTTTAGCAAGTGTGCCTCTGCGAGGCAGAAAACATTTCTCACGATTCGTGTTGAACCTTATGCGAGTCCTTTCATTTCTAGGCGAAAAGAAAAAAACCAAAGAAATGCATATTATACACATTCTAAAGAATTTACTATGATTATTGTCGAAATATTCTCGAAACTAATGTCAACTTGCAAAGAAAAATGTTTGTTTATTTTAACCTGCATGTGAAATATAATGAAAAATCATCAAAAAGAAATTATATGAATCTGTGTAAAAGTACCTGAAACATTTTCCAGATCATTTATGTCAAGTTGGTCATTTATTTGGAGGAAATTTTTGAAGATATTTGAATTTTAAATTAGAATGGAATAAATTTTTATTTCAGGGAAAAAAGAAATGCACATAATGGCATCGGGGAGGATCGAGTAGACAAAAGCCCTTGCATATTTTAAATTCCGTTGACGTTTGTACCGAACAGTCCGTATGGATCTTTGACAAAAAGAGGTACAATGGTCTCGAGTCGAATGGCAGGCCCCGGCTAGTCGGGTCACCGTCATGTACTTTTTGTCAAAAGGATACGATGCTCATCTCGGACTTTACACAAGATATGCCAACTGACATTTTCAGCACAGTTTTCATTAAATTTTTCATTAATAAACTTCATAATGTTAATTCATACTCAGCTTTGAAAAAGTAATAATTTTTAAATTTCTTGCAATTTTAAATTTATCATTTTAATTCTTACTTATGCAATCTATTATTTATTTAGACTTGTCCATGAGCAATCAATGAATATATTTTGAAATCAGTATAAAATCGTAAATGAAAATTAGTGTTAAAACAAATAGAAGGTTCCATCAGAGGAAATAAAACGTAAACATTATCTGCGTCAACAACAAAAGCCGTAACTTCTCGTAAAATGATTACGAGAACGAAAACTTTTCCATAATATGTAAGTCACTGCGGATGATTCAAACGTTTTCAAACGTATTTATGATAATCTGTTAAAGTAGAAGAAAAATACAACGTTTGTTCTTACAACTTTCTGAGCGATTTAATCTATCGGATTTTCTATTCGATATGTTGTGATTCTCGTTCGATTTTGCAGATATGATAAATAGCGTGCTTCACGAATATAGATCTCATGTATATTTTATTGCACGCACATAATGCTCGGAAATAAGATATTTGTTCATTCGTAAGGCTAACGTAAAATAAACGTATGTTGGATTGCCATCGTTATTTGCTAATTCTGATTAATTATAATTTTCATGATCAGAAAGTTGTGTAAGCCTGAAAAAAAAGAATGTTATTTTATTATACATTTCCATATTAGAAAGATTGTAAAGACCTTGCATTTCTTGATTCTTCAATAAGCATACTTTCTAGTAATGAAATCCATCTGATACGTCTTCTTCATCCGTCCTTACGCCTACAACATCTATTCGTTTTGATGATGATCATGCCATTTACAAGACTTTTGATTATGAGTCGTTACGTTAAGCATTCACAACGATACCTACTTTGTCAACGTAACATGTTGTGATCCGTTACGTTATGAACAACGTGAGAGCGTCAAAACATGTTGACAAAAGAAGTGACTCAGTTATAAGATTTACATGTAACCATATGCAACTTTAGCATCCAGCTTCATGTTTACTTCACTACTTTTTTCTCAACTCATCGAGATAATTTATTCGAAAGACCTTTCACTGAACTTGACGAATAGGAACAAACATTTGCTCATTAGTTTTTTTCCAAACCTAAGTTTATTCACTTTGATAGCAGAAAATTAAATAAAAAATATTTCTTCAATTGATTCAACAATTTCTACACATTTAAATAACTTATAAGACATTCCAGAAACTTGTTATATGATAATGAAATACATTGATTTGCGTCATGAGAAACTTTTTATTTTATATTCAATTTGCAATAAATAACGGATAACCATGAATATTTTCTTACAAACAGCAAGAAAAGTTAACTGAAAACTAACTCTTCGATAATTTAAAGTTCATTAAAAAAACGAAAGCTGCTTATACTTCTTAATTATTATTTCATTATAATTAAACAATTACTGTTACAATTATCACTTTTTATGTATATTCAAGCAATATTTGAGGTTAACATTCACAAGACAATTCGCGTATATTATTCTTGTAACTTGATAATTTTATTTTATGATGAATTTAACCACCTATTCTGCTAAATATTAAATATTTCATATTACGTGTCCAGGGCGCCATTGTCGGGAAGAATATAAAGTATTTTACGGTCAACTGTTATACAGTGGTAAACGTACTAAAAGTACACTGTACAATGAAAAAGAATAATTTAAGTTACATAAAATTTAGATTATTGAAACAAACAAATGATAGACACCCAAATTCTAAACATCAATTCTGGTAAAATTTAACACAATTACTGTAGTGTGAACTATTTTTTATTTTCCGTGTTGATATTGTTTTAGAATAATAAACACTCAAATAAAAGAGTCTGAGGAAGAAGAAAAAGTTGATATCGTTGGAATGACTTTTTCCATTTAGCGGGTATAATATAATTTAAGCGTTATCACAGAACGCGGAGTAAAAAAATCGCCGCAATTATTGGCGACGAATTATGTACGTTGACATTTCAGCGGCGTGTAAAATCATCATGGCAACTTTACGCAATCTGCAAGCGAACGCGGCTACGTGATTAGGCGATAAAACGGGCGTTCGCGAATCCTTCTAACACGGGTTCTCTTGGTGTCGTGGCTGAATCTTTTTCGATACTTCTGAGCCATGGCGACGCCGAGATCAGGATTGCCGATAAAAAGTGAGCGCAACGTGAACGAAGTAGGGAACACGGGTTATCATTAAGTGAAATGCCGTGTCCATTATCTACAGTGGCCTCCCGCATCCAGAAGACCTCTCGAGATGATCCCATATGTTGACCACCTTATATACCTCAGGTTCCTTACACATAAATACCGATATCCAACGAGGTTATTAATAAGGTGGCCGCTATCTAACGCAATTAGAGCCTGAGCGAGGTACCGTGCAAGATACACGCCCGATTCTTTTCTCGTTACTCTTCGAGATTTTGTCCTTTTCTTTTCCATATTATATACCTACATCTTTAGTAGATTTTGTTATTATCATCAAAAATACGGCTAGCATTAATGAATAAAAGAAGTAGCTGTGTTAGTAGAAAATAAGAATTTCAGAAAAAAAACTGCCTACATATTAACTGATATTAAAATTGATGGTTTAAGTAAAAATGAAGGTATGAAAAGATGATCAGCTATTAATAATATAAAAATTATATAAATATACTCATGTCTCATTAAATCTTATTTTTGATTTGGATATTAACATTTATAATTATTCAATGTAAGTTTTGCAACTATTAATCAGTACAGACTTTAGAAAACGTTGAAATAACGTTGACTAAATGCATAAGATTGCTTGGAGTTTGACAAAGAATTTATTTAATCAGATTATCTGGGATAATAAAAATTCATTATAGGATTCGTATTTCTAAAGAATGTATTTTCTATATGAGAGAGACAGATTATACATTATCAAAGATAGTCTTACTTTTTCCCCTAGTGAAAAAAAATGTTTGGATGGAGTTTGAATGAAGTAAATATTTTCAGACTTTCACGTGCCACTCGGGACTAAAACTAACAAATTTAGACTTTCACTTAAGCAACGAAGTGATTGCCTCTCAATGGTTCAATCTCACGTCCCAATTATATTAGTATGTTGGCTCGATTAAATGTCACTTCTCATTAGATACGGGAATGGACGCGCAGGGTGAAAAATGCGAGAAATGACGAACGAGTCACGCTCCGCTGATAAATGCAAATCAAAGAAACCGACTGTAAGAGATACAGCGATAGGCCTAGGAACGTGCGATGTGTAAGATAATCAATTCCTTTACTAGGATATAATTACTGGCTTATGTTTGAGCTACGTAATACGAATGCGGCATAATTAGACAATACCTGATCGAGCGTTAGACAAAAAAGTTAATGCCAATCAGGGTTGATTTAGAGATTGCTTTATGAAGTCTGTTCTACGTAACAGGATATTCGTATTTGCTTTTAATTACCATCTAATTGATCATTACCTAATAGTTCGCGAATATTTGCTTAAAACTAATTTTTTGAATGACAGTTTAAACTCAGGAAAGCAAAAACATACGTAATGATAGTGATTATATTTCAAGTTATGCAACGATTCTTGCTCTGCTATACAATAATATAATTGCGAGAGTAAAGAAATATTCAGTATCTCGAAAAATTGTATATAAATAAATATTATCACGTTATCCTTGTAACGAGGTAAATCTCTTTTTTACGTCATGCCGACTGCATCACACCTATACTGAGATTAAAAATAACGTCGCTTATCACGTAATTTGTATCATTTCTCGCAAATGAGAGTGTAGCCGTCCGGAACACTTCAATTTTCTTTTGAAACCTGCCAATTACAAGTAACGTCAATGGCACGTCGTAGCCTCCGGCTAAATCAAGCTACAAGCTCTGGATCGAGTGGCTCCATTCCTCGTAACAAATACAGCGTGATTCGATGCACTATCGCCTACACGTCACGAATATGACAGTATGAATATGCGAGATGAGTTCAGATAGCGAAGCTGAGGATGACGTAATTGTAACATGCGTGTACGAATGATATAATCCCCTAGAGACATTCCGGGAAATTGAAATGTCCGAAAACTGATTAAGTCTCATCTTCGTTATTATCCCATTGAACAAGAATCCAATCTCTTAAGTGCAGTCAGCACTTGGCAATTGAAAATTAAAATCACTTTTAGTTATTTCCATGTAGAACCATTAGAATGGGGAGAACTCAAGGATCATCATTCAGTTTTAATACAATTGCATTCAGGTGTTATGTCTCATTAAGATTGGCTGCAAGAAAAAAAAGAGAAAACGAATATTAGCCCCTGCCGGTAGATTTAAAGTGCTTCAATCGAAGCGAATTAGACGACTTTTTATAGTACTGAAAGTAACTTCTCGCAACACGCGAAGGTGGAGCTGTATAAGTTACAATTCGATTTAGAAAGAAATCTCGCGAGAAGAGCCCTCAATCCGTCCTAATTCGGTATCGTTGGCGCTTTAATCGCATTCGTACGTAATGTCGTGGAAAATTTCATTTGAACGAAGGACGAACTGGCGAAGGAAGAGTGGGAATCCTGCTGTGACTTTGTCTCGACTTGGGAAGACCCCTGCCGTGATCAGCAAGCCATAACGCGAGTACCGTCGTGACATTTGCATATCCACTTCACATTTGCGTGCATATGTGTCTGCCATAAGAGCTACGTTCGCGTGAATCGTGTTGTTAAATACGTCATTTGACAAACGAACAAGAAAGACGAAGTTTAGTGAACATTTTTTAAATTTATCGATATCTTGTTGAGAGAAATTCTTAGTGTCGTTACACACTACCTATGTGGATGTCTGAATTTTTTTCGGGATAAAACTTATCAAGTCGTTGCAATGTAATGAGTTATGTCGTACGCGTCAGTACTCATCTTTAGAACTTCGTGAGAACAAATTTTTTTTAAACTCTTGGCAAAGATATTTTGATGACAATCTTCATTGCACCTCATCGTTTTTCGTCAATTTGGTTACGTGTTTTCTTTAAAGTACCGTATAAAATGATGTTGCTGTGATAAAATAAACGTGCAGTATGATGACACTGACGAACTGCTGTTTCAAGCAATATTTTATTTATTTAATAGTCAGTAGAAATTTGAAACATGAATAATTAAAATATTTTATTTATAAATTTATTAAATATTGAATGAAATGTTTTCTACGTAATTTTATGTCAAAAATATATTAATGTACCACAACGGACGCACCATTCTCGTGGTCGTATTCTTAACCGACGATATAGAAACGCAAATTTATAAGATTGGCGGTAGTGCAGGTGTAGGTTTTCTCATCATAAATATCGTTAATTCAACCTCAGAATACCGTGATAAAATTTAATTGGGGCGTGGTTGTGGCTACACCTTAAATGCTTCCGTCTTGTTTTTCTTTCAATAAAGCGTTTGCAATTTAAGTCACGACTGTTACTGACAATTTAATCTGTCCTGCATAGTGATAAATTTCATGATGATAGTCAGACTCTTCCGTCTCTTGAAATTGGTTTACATTTGAACGAAATAGACAAAAACAACTAGTCTCGAATAAAATTAATCACATGAGGAAGATATCGTTTACGTACAAATTGTTTTTCAAAGATTCTGCAGTGTGTACAACGCAAAAAGGCAACATTTTGCGTGACAAGCTGCAATGCTGTGGTGTTTGGAGTTACCCTGAAAGCGATCAGGAGCATGAGAAAAGCTGTCATTCTTAATGAGCTGTGCGTGTGGAAGATCTGACCTAGGGTCTGTAGAAACGTTAAAAGGTGGGCCGGTTCCGGCACACCTCCCTGTTAACCGATTGGATCGTTCTTCTCTTTATTCTTTACGAATTTATTACGCGACACGAGTAGATGGCCTTAACTGGTGGTTGGCATGAACCTGCAGTCGATAATGACGCTCTGTCTTTACAAAAGGCCGAAGTGAATGTAACAGTTCCCGTGCAAGGAAACGACCAAATAATGTCAGATAAAATGATTCCTCCTACTTCTTCTCGATTATCAGTACAAGTTATGCTACTTATCAGTTCTTGGTCCATTCAAAAGAACTATACTCGTAGCGATATAAGATTCATAACTCGTAATTGTATAAGATCCATAATGAAATATCCTTAATTTTCATTGTAAACTTCCCTTATTCGACAGTGTGTTTGATATTTTGAATGGAGCTTTTATTCAAGGATGGTGTTAATTATTTCAGTAGTAAAATTATTGGTAAGACTGTGAAGAAAGAAAAAAATTGTTAGCATCATTGGGAGATAATTAAAGTTCAAGTACAAACAAATGCACTTGTCGTGTATATTATTCCATCCAAGTCACCTTCTTCTCATTTTCTTGACTTTACTTTTAGTCAGTAAGAGCGCTTGCACGATCGATCGTCACTGCCATATCGGGAATCCCGATCTCTCACAGTTGGCTGTAAACAAGGATTACGAGAACAGGAAGAGCTTGCTTCACGCAGCAAGCTCCTCAGTGTAATGTATAGATAAAATGCGATCCGAAGATACACGTGGTCCAGTACATTTTCGTGTTTATAGACCCAACTGACCTGGCCTTGTATGCTTGTTACTCATACAACCGACTCCCAATCGGTTTTGGTAGCAGGTACGCTTGATATAACACAATCAGTGTATAGCATAGATGTGCTAGTCTATTTAACGGTGTTGCTCTACTAATATATCGCTACGTGGTATTATCGTTGCGCTCGCTATCGTTAGCTCAGAATATTGCTGATATTATCGTTATTGTGTAATCGCGCTACTTGAAATGTCAGATCCATTGTGCTCTACCGATTTTTCGATATGCTGAACCTGTACGAGAATTTCACAACCAACTAGTTGAATATAATTTATAAACTACTGTGTATTGATAAAATAATATCGTCAGATTTTGCGCTGCACAAGTATATTCATTAGCTAAATTTTGCAGCCGACGTGAAGAAAAATCATTTTCAAAATTTTGCATTAGAAATGGTATAAAAAAAAAAGAAAATGGTTTTTCTTCATTCAGAATCTGAAAGTGGTGCTTCTTCTACCGGACCATCGATTTATGGTACAATTCACTGCTGAAATTAGATGGATTCATTCAGTTGCGTGTTTTCGGAAAGGCTAACGGGTCACTCAAATGCTCCTGTTTACTTTTCAACAGGTCTCGCACACGTTTGAGCGTCGACTTGAGTTCCAAGTAGCAACACGTGCACACACATGCTAGCGAATCACCTGTCATTCACGAGAGACGGAGACAAGGATGAACGAGGCGAGTAGCCCTGTAAGACAAATACAAAGCTGTTTCAATATTAACATCGTAAACGTGCTGTTATCTTTGAACAGCAGGTTAATTGTTGAATGAAAGGTACTCTTTCATGACTTGAATGAAACCATTCTTCATATCAGAGTTGCGGCTTTTCCTCAGCCACGATTAAAGACCGGACGTAATTATCTAATCAGAACACAATGTTGGAAACTGCTTCCCATGATGTTTATCCGCTAATTGTACAAACACTCTTAGAAAAATTCATTTGCCTCAAAATTTTTTAATTTTAAGAAAAAAAAAAAAAAAAGAACACAAAACATGAACAAAGATGTTCAACAAATCACTTTATCTTTTACGTTTACGTTTCATGTTTAAATGTTATATGTTTATATGTTTTTTTAGTTATGCGATTTTCTAGTACTTTTTTAACTATAATAACTTGAATCAAATGAATTTTTCTAAGAGTAAAGATGTCTTGCAATAAGTCAAACAATTTTTGTTAAATTTATCTTGAGGAAAAAATACTGTCAAAGATGGGATTTATGACACGCAATTTTGACCGGAGATTCGAGCAAATGAAATACGAAATTTCAAGTACTCGAGAAAGTGAGGACGTATAATCGGCGAACTCGATCGATTGCACCGAGTCAAACGTAAGAAGACAATAAAGAGTAAGAACACGTCGAATGGAGGAAAAAGACGATAAATCGCAGTTATTAGCGAGAGATTACGTGGGTTTGCGCACGGATTGGCTAGACGGCGGCTCCAAATCCAAAATCTATATATCTGGCAAGAGACCGACCGTAACACAAACGAGAGAAAAAGGACAAGAAGAAATAGAAAGAAAAGATTTAGAGGAAGAGAAAGAGAAGGAAAGAAAGAGGGTGAGTTGCGAGAGATACGAAAACACACGGGTCGACGAGAGGGTGGCGCAGTCACGGCATGTAAGAAGATTCCGACGCGTGCACATTGTTAGGGGAATCAGATTAGCCACAGATCCTGATGTATGAGCTACGTTGTTATAACGTCTGCGACGCAGTTCTCGGTCTCCATTTCTCGATTGCAATCACGAACTTTGTCCAACCTCAATCTATCTTTTTTATCTTTCGTGCATTTGTTTTATTAACTCATACTTTCTGCTACGCAATTATAAAATGTATGAAAATGTACGCTTTCTTGTGATAAATCGAAAAGCGACTTTACTACAGGGGTTGGTTGTTGGTATCGATCGAACATACATTGAGTGTAGTCATTACTTAATGACTTTTTGTTTGTAAACATCTTAATGTATCTGAGACAAAAATTGTTCAGAAATTTTGATTGTTGGTTATTATTAATCTTTACTTATATACGTAACATTTAATTACGTGTATACATATAATTTTTTTAAATAAATATAATAAATTTAGGTAATGTTAATATATAAGATTGTACAATTTTAGATCTTTTAACTAGGCCTGTCAATTGAACTTTTTTGAACATTCTTGATTTCCAAACAAAATACGTTATATTTAGTACAATTTTCTAGTACAGAACATAAAAGTCACTTTAATTTCCTGATTGATATCTAAATTACACAAAATCTGTAAATG
>JABFPJ010001763.1:0-23220 GCA_022817425.1 Gryon sp. ZL-2020 | reverse complement strand
ACAAATAAAAGTAACTAAATCTTTTTGTTGTGTTAACTAAAAATTTGGTTGGTCATATATTTACCAAATAATTTGTTTGTGGTAACCAAATTTTAGTTCTTATAACCAAAATGGATTCTGAGTGATACTTGTTTACTCTGTAAATTAGAAAAAGTGAAAAATACTTTAAAACAGTGAATATTCACATATTCTACGTTATACTTCGTGTTCATTTTCAATGAGAATAACACGAACTATGACGTAGAATTAATTTTAATTTTTCAAATTTATAGAGTTTATATATATATAGAGTTTATACAAAGCACATTATGGCGAATTCAAAACATGTCCAACATTTAAATAAACTAATTTGTAATGTAGCTCTTAAATTTTAACCGTCTCCGTCTTTTGCAACTTACTCGGATAAAATTATTTTCTTACCTTAAACTTAAAATACTATTCTTTACTACGACGGAAATATTTTTTGTAATATTTTTATATTATTATTTCTCCTAAAAACCTCCTAAACAATTGAACCAATTGAACAATTTTAGGAATCTCCTGAAAAGTTGTTGAGAACTTCCGAAAAACTCCTACACATTTTCTAACAATCAAATTAACCGAATGTTTGAGCGACAAAAAAGTTATAACAACATTTTCATATTCTGCAAAGACAATTAATTAAATTAAACAATATTTTGTTTCGAGAAAAAAAATCAAGTGTATAAAATAATTTCTATACATACATTTGTTTTCGTTTAATAATAATATAATAAGAACATACGCTAAATATAAAAATCTGATACAAATGATTGTAATTTCTAATAAAAAGTACTGTTTATGAATCTGAAGACAACTCGACATCTTTGTTACTAATTATTATATTTTAACATAAAAAATTAATATAGTATAGTAAAAAATATTACATAATAGATTCATTTTTATCATGTATAGTTTAATGTAGCATTTTTTAAATATTTGTTCTATTATTTTATGATATTATTTTATATTGGTGTCGAGTTGTTCTTAAATTCGTAAATGATGCAGTAATTTTTATTTTTTCTTTATTTAACATGCAGTAAAATACGTCACTTACCATTCAGGGCCACAGATTTGTAGCGTATCATTCTGCTTCTGAAACAGCATTAAATATAAATGAAATTTCTTTCATTATATTAAAATTAAGACAGTAAATTTTATTGTTTTATTTTTGTTAAAAAAATTAACTGCACTGAGACAATAACAATAATTTCGTTGTATGTATGTTGTATACGCATAATTTTACAGGATTTAGTATAAAATATAATACAAATGTCTACATTTAATGACAATAATTACTACTTTTTATAAAAAGTATAATTAATTATTATAATTTTTATCATATTTTATAGTATTTTTGTAAAATTATTCGTATACAACACAAATACAAAAACATATAAGAGTTATTGTTATTTTATTTTCGTACATTACATTTATTTTTATCATACAAATATCATAAAAAACATACTAAGGTTAAGTTAAGGTTACATTACCACAATATTCAAATTATGAAAGCTTATCGTCGTTTTCCCTTTCCCTGAAACACAACGAAAAAGATTCGAAAAACATTTTTAACTAATGAATAATAAACGCGTTCACGTTCCGAAATATCGACAGACCTTTACGGTTTAAAGTCGTCAAGAAACTAAAGATTTTTACGATTTCACGAACGAAAAATTAGCAGTATATAAAACGATTTTTACCTGCTTTCCGATTTATAGGGAGGGTAATAAAAAAATTTGCAAATTGATCATGCGGTTCTATCTTAGGGCAAATACTTTAAAAGTCATGAGGAATTTTAAATTGAACATGTGTTTATCTATTGGGAAATATGTTTTGAAATATGATCCATTTTTTATTTTAAATAAAATCTTATTTTATTTTGAATTAAGTGAACGTTTTTATTTTCTCATTAAAACAAAATAATGATTAAGAATGTAAGATTAATAACTATTATTTATAGAAAAAATCATTTATTCCTATAAAGGGTAGTTTTATACAAATGCAAACAAAGAAATACTACATTTATACCAGATGGATATTATAAATTACTAAGCTTGCTAAGGCTACCAGTTAAAATTACATATTCCTATTAATTAATTAAGAATTCATTTTAATCATGCTTTGTAACGTTGTCGGATTGATGTTAAAATCAGACTTGAGAAATTTTGTAATGATGATATTATATAAAGAATCAGCGAGTAAAATTGCTTGAAATATTGCATGTCAAAAGATTATAAGCATACTTTGAAATGAAAAATATTTCATCAAAAAGGATATATTCATGTATTGAATTCTCTATCCTTTTTATGTAAAAATAATATTAATACTTGCTGAACATGCCATATGTATGTGTAAAAGTGACATATATTTTAATTTCGAGATATTCTCAATCAATAGAGAAAAACTCTTAGGTTTAATAATCTTCCTTAATTCTGTTAATAATTGTCATTGTGTGCACTATTTTTATCTTCCGCCTAATGTGCAACTGATATAATGGGTAATATATCAGTCTTCTATTTAATTTATATTATTGCACAGTTTGCACATATTTTTTATTCGAATACCCTATCAGATTGAAAAATATATTGTGAATGTATTTTTAATATATTCCTAATATATTTTTAATACATTCTTAATATATTTTGAATTTATTCTTAATATATTTTTAATATATTTTTCAATATAGGAACATATTATAAATATATTAACACTATATTCACGATGTAATGACAAAATGGTAAATTTGAAGCATTTTTTAATATATTTCAATTATATTATGATTGCATTATAAATATATTAAGAATCTATTACGAATATATTAAGAATATATTATGAAAATATTAAGGATATATTTTTATATACAAAACATATTCAGAATAAGTTAACAATATATTCGCAATATATTTTTCGTTTTGTTAGGGCAGTCCAATAGTAAAAGACCTAAATATTAATTTAGGCTTAATGAATTACTTTTAATTGTGTATATAATGAATTTTGATGATAAACAAATTTGCAAAGTTCTAAGGCCAGGGTCCTGAAACTAAGTGCACGATTTATTACATTACTTTAATAGATGACTTCCTCTTAATTACTTTAGATAAAGACATTAAAACAATTAAACAGACAGTTATTAAATGTAACTTTTTAAATATTTCAACAAGTTGAATCATTGATATTAGAGTTATGGATTCCATTCTGAATGCATTTTTCAACATATAATAATTATATTAGAAATAAACACAATTAAAAGCATGGTATTACATATAACAATTGAAGTAAGGGAATCTTTAAAATAATCGTTAATGTTTGCCTTATTTTTCTGATTAACATAAATAAAATAATTATTGAATAAACTGAAATTGTTTAATTTTTTAAGAGAAAGTAACAAAGAATTCAGAGAAAGTATTAGACTCTTAAATAGATTTTATTAAAGAAAAGTACTAATTTAATTTGTAAATTAGCACTGACTTGTTGTAAAATCGTTAACGATTTACTAAGGTGGTGTATGCGTCTCATTTCATATACGCTACTCGTTTTCGACGTGTTTGTTCGACACTTGGGCAACACAAAATTCCGAGTGGTTTTTGTGTCGTCAACGAGTCGTTTCCGCATCGACGACGACGTCGACTTCTTGAAAATGTTTGACTGAGTTAATGAAAATTAAACAAATACCAATTTAAAGTAAAGTTCTAATGTTTGCAATATTAATTATTATTTTCTAAAAAGACTGTAATATTAAAACATTTTTTAATTAAACAAATGTTTAATATTATTATTTATTAATTTATTTTTTTAATTCATTTAATACTTATTTATTTGCTTTATTATTAACTAATTATTTACTTACTTAATTATTTATTTTACTTATTGATTGTATAATTCGTAGTAAAATAAGAAATATGTATTATTTTTTGTTTTACAGACCGAACCGGTGGAATTTGACACATCACATCTTCGCGGAGCGCCGGCGAAAGTGGAAGCTCTTGTACATAACATCAAGGAGGTAGCCCAGCAATTCTTGTATCACTGGCGAACTTTCCCCATCATTTTGCCAACACCTTTGGCTGCCTACAAGGATGGCGAGGATACGCTAGCTCGACGAAAGTATCACTTGAAGGACCTCTTCATAGCGCCAAGCTTTGACGAGCTAGATGCCGTTGCAGTTGATATTAAAGGCGAGCCTACTAGACTCACGAGCAAACAGCTCGAAAGCATCCGAGAAAAGGGGTAAGTGTACTCCTTCATTTTATCCCGAAACAAACGAATATCTCATCATCTTTGATCTTAAATTAGTCTTCATTGCATAGATCTTTCAATCACTTATTTTACACTCGATTCTCACTCAAATCTGCACTCTCTTCTTTATCTTCAGAATCACTTTATTTATTAATGCCCACCTTATCTGACAAACTATATCGAAAAAATTGTCTTTATAATTGGAGTATTAACAATCGATGATTCTAAGGGTTTCGGCCTAAAGTCGTTCGATCTAAGAACATTTAGTTTAAGTTTTTTTAAAAAATAATCTTTTAATTTTTAGGCCAAATAGTTGTCTAAATCGAATTTTTTACTACTCAAAAAAAAAAAAAAAAAAAAAAAAAACCTATTTTTCATTGTCAGATAATGTGAGGATCGAGTTTATTCATTTAATCAGAATAGTTTGAATATCATTAACGTAGTTACAATCATAGTCAATAATTTAGTTTAGATCGACTCAATTTAAGCTAACATTTTATCTAGATCTATAGTCATGGCTAAAAATCACATATCATTATCATCACTTGATTTAATAACTAATTCAGAAGAAACAATCGTATTCCGGAGACTTTATTATTAATCACAGTTATTTATGATCTTATTATTTGTTTGATTATTTCCTAACCATTTTTCCAAAGCCTGCACAAGGATAAATATGGAAAACCGAAGAAGCTGAATTTTGATCAATTGGAGAGCATCAAGAGATGCGGGTACGTTCGTAAAACGCACTCACCACACCTTAACCCCAACCCCCACCTTTCCCACCCCTCGTCACTTTTGTAACTTCAATTGTGCAGTTGTTACAAACAAACAAACCAAAAAAAAAAAACACACACATCTAGGTCGTGAAAATTGATTGGTGAAAATGAATACAGATAGTTCGTTGGACGTTAGAAAATGATGATAAATACGGTCTCGTCAAAGATGCAATATTTTGTGTACATCAATACTAGAAATTAAATGATCAAAAGAAAATCTTATCGTTTTCATCAACATTTAAATGATTCAAATATGTTTTTTCAGGTTGTTGGCTTTATAATAATTATTCCAATCGTTAAAACCTAAACACTTCTCCACATTATGAAACTGTTAATGCGCACTCGCTATGTACGATATTACTTGACTACATAACTGTTTTCCTACACACAAATAGGTGTTCCCAAAGTATATATGCTTAAGAAGAAGTCGGGGATGGTTTTTATCAGCCGCTTTTAAAAGCTTCTGTAGTGTTTTGCATATCTAGTTTTGGCTTTTAGATTCTTTTAATTATTCACAGTATAGTGCTTTAGACATTAACGATACTCCTAATTAGTATATTTATTCGGTTGGGAAAACAAACTAAATAATCTAATACTACGATAATTTTTTTCTTTGACATAACAAAAGAACAAGATAATAATCATTGTATATATGCGTCCAGTGAATGTGTGATTATCGTTGTTTATAATGTTTTAAGAAAGTCATTGTGCTTTGCAGGGAATTTGAAGTGGATTCAATTAATTTTGCTGGACAGACTCATAGATGGCGACTAAGCGCTTTACTTCAACTGGGAAGAGACAGACGGCGGGAAACATTGCTGAAAGATCTTGCTTTAGCAGCGAGATTTATTGTTATCACAGCGAAGGGGAGACTATTGTCACATTGTTTCAGCGTGTCAGAATCATTGAAGGCTTTAATCACTGGGCTTTTAAGGCTTATTGGTAATTATATTTTTTTTATATATAAATGAGTATATGCTTAGCAAGTAAAATGAATATGAATAAAATCTGTAGTTATAATTAACTTTTTGACTATTTATCATTTCAGATATTATTATTGGCATTCCATCTTTACAAGCACAAAATTTGGATGCGAAAATAAAGGAGGAACGATGTCGTTACCTTGTCGCAGAATTAGTATGCAGGGTATGTGGATTACTGTGAATTATTTCTTCAAGCATCATGTAAAGTTATGAGAAACAGGCTACATAATTATGATAATATTATTAATAATGTGAACATAATGTATTTGTTTTACCCGCATATTTCTAACTTTAAACACTTTAACGGATCATTATTCCCTAATCTATAGATTAGTTAGTGATTCTATAGAATAAGTAGTTAAAGTATGTAAACAAAAGCGGATTCTATATTTTTAATACCAGTATGTTACGTGTGTACAGTTATTCTATAGATTAAATTAATATCACACTTCAACTGTATCTTATGCATTTAAATTACTCAATTTATTAAAATAAAATAGATAAGTTTTATTTTAAACATTATTATTATTAAATGATAATTTTTATTTTTTAAACCAAAAATCAATATAAATATAATTAAATGTTTATATCAAATGTTACACATTTGACAAATATAACATATTTGATATTGTAATTCTTTTTTGCTTTAGCCTGAATATGAAGATTCTCTTGAATTGCTATGTGGATTTGTCCGGAAGCAGCTTCGCAGAGCTGCGATGGAGAAATTCGAAGTGGAACGTGAATCTTCTCAACTGCTGCCCGTACCAGTACCTTTTGTTTTCGGTACGCCTGGTGGAGCCGCAGTTGATCTCAGATTATTTAATAAGGAGATTATCAAAAAGGCATTTCCAACTTTGGTTGAAATTTTGGAAAAAGAGTCCCGAGGTTGGTTTTTGCACTTTCGAGAAAGACTTATTTCGGAACTTCGAGCACAGAAAAAAAGTGACGAGGAGATTGAAAGGGTAAAATTTGATTTTTTAGAATATAAAGAAGATTAATATTATAGTTCAAATAATCATAAATTGTTTTATTTTTATTTTTAGGAGGTGAATGAAGCAGTAATGCAAGAATATTTACAACGTGTGTACGCAAGTGTGATGTCACATCCGAATATTGCAGCCTTAGGAGAGGGTGTAAATCGTCTCTTAGTACAGCAGGCTCAATCTGTCGTTCTAATGCATCGAGCTGTAGAGAATGTTCAAAGAAGACTGACCCGTACCAAAGAAACCCTACGTGAAAACATCGAACACGAACATCCGGTGCTTTCTCGCATTGGACCATGGATGCGAGATCGCATGTACGAAGCAGAAGCTAATTTCATCGAAGAGTGCGAATGGAGTGCTCACGAAGAAGCCCTTTCACTCTGTAGTAATCAAAATTTACAACAAACGGTTTACTTTCTTAATCGGGATTTAACCTTTATGCGAGAAGTAATTGTTCTTAATTATTTAATACAAGTGAAAAATATCTAAAAAATGAGTTGATGGTTAATTAATAATGGAAAATATATAATTTCAGCGTGAACCAGTTTTACTGAAAGAATTGGGAAAAGTAAAAACGCCAACTCGAAATTTCCAATGGCCCACCCAAATATGGTTCCCAAGGAACTGGATAGTGCGGCGTAATTTTCAAGGACAATCTGAAATCATTCCTACTGTTTTAAGTAACACACCAACTTCCATTACTACGCCTCGTGCAGATCCAAGTCAGCCTGTATTTCTTGTTGAACGAGAAATAGTACATACAACTACCACAAGGTATTAACCATTTATATAATTTGCATGTAAATTAAGTTTCATTAAAACATCATCGAGAGATTATATACTCAAAGTTGCAACAACTTTTAATTAGTACATTTTTTTAAATAAAGATGATTTGTTTTCATCGTTATGAAATACTTAAAAAACGAATAGATCTAATTTATCCTAATTGGTAAATAAATCTTTTGCAGATGGCCAATGTGGCGTTGGATTAACTATATTGCCCGTACGTGGTGTTGGACTTGGAATGCCATGTTCTTGCTTGGTATTGCTGTGCCTTGGTGCAGCCCAGTTTCTCTTCGAGCTCTGTTATTAGTACAGCCATTCACCCCGGACTTGGAATTGAGTCAACTCAATGGAACGTTGTTTCCCCGCAAATCCACTCAAACACCCACATTGTGTTCACGATTAATGACTCTTTGGAGGCATATTAGTAAAAGTCGGACGTATTTCGAAACAGAGCCCGATACAGGTTAATTAGCAATAATTATGAAACTTAATAATCGAATATAATTTTATCATTAAGTTTCGTTATAACTTTAAACAAATACGAATTAAATTATTATTTTGTTTAATATATAAAATCATATTATATAACTCAATATCAGATTAAGCTGCTCTTTCATTGATTCAATTTAAAAGCAAGTTGAAATTTCATTTCAACCAAGACTTTTAAATCAATTATTCACTAATCGTTTTAGGATTCATTGGCAAAGGGATGACGAGGCACATCAACAGGCTATGGAATTATGGAGTCAAAGGATTTTTGGGAACACTCGTAATTCTGTTTGTCTTTCCAATTGTTTGCATTCTCGTCAGCTTTGGATCGTTATTTTTTGCACTGACTGCGTTTTTGTGGTTAGTATTAAAGTATAAAAGTAAATCAAAAATTAATTTATAAATTATATTTCATATCTAAGATATTATATTTATATCAATTAATCACTAATGTAATTAAAATTATAATTTCAACTTGTATAACTGAAATTAGATATAATAAATGTTTATAAGTAAATATACACAGGAAAAATATAACTAAAGATTCACTTCTATTTAGGATGCCATTAGTTACTCTCACATTACACGCATTCATGGCATTATGCATGGATTTAGATAGACCAGAACGAAACCGAAATCGATATTTCGTTATAGCTGAAGCTCTTTTATGGAACATCGGCATACAAGGCTGTTTACAACCATTAGCGGCTCTGTTTGTTGCCCTAATAGTGTGTCCTGTCATTTCTTTTACAATTTTAACTGGTATGATTGCTTATGTACTATAAATAAAAAGTTAACACAAATCTTTCTTATTTGTCCTTTTTTCATTATCACTGACATCAATAGTTGTCATTATTTATTATTATTATTATTATTTATTTTAGTTGCTGTATTAAGGTACTGGATTCGAGTATTTTGGGATACTGCAATGTTTCATTTAGTAATCAAAAATAGAGGACGTGTTCCTGCGAGTGATAGTTTTGTTGTCAAAAGAATCGCTGGACCAGGATTGGCATCGGATTACTTCTTTCAAGTAGGAATTATTTTTGTCGCATTATATATTTCGAGGAAACATTTTTTCTGTTTTTAATAATGTATTCTTATGCATATATAACAGATACAACCCGAGCAAGCACTAGCTGCATTGGAAGCAAAGTTAGAGCTCGATGAGCTTCTTGCATTTCAAGTACAGCTTGAACGATTAATCACACAGCCGCAGAGGGATTTCACGCAGTTCGTTGAGGCTTGCTTTGGTCCGTTTGCAGCGACTCTTGCTAAAACAAAAGAACCATACAAATCGCTTGAAAAGGAAGCACGCGATCTGGTCAGTGCTCTGCATGAAAAACTCGATCGACGTAGAAAGGATTTACAAACTGGTCTAAGTGTTGCTGTGAGAAGCAAAATTAAACTCACAACTTACGATTTGAAGGTAACACTAATAAAAACTCTAAATATTAATAAATATTCATAAACAAACACAGATTATTTTATTAAATATTTTATATTGTAATTACTCAGGTTGTAATTCAACAAGGAGCTATGATGCTTGAACGGCTTTATCCGACTCATGTTTTGTCTCGTTTAAATATAAACGAAGAAGAATTCTGGGAAAATAGGAGTCTTGGAGTAGCCGACTGGGTGGGACTTGCAGATATGATGTTCGCAGAGATATTTAACTTAAATTTTCTACAGCCATTAGATGAGACCGATACGCGTTTCAAGTTGGAGCCACATCCAGGGGTTGATCTTTCTCATTATAGAGAATTAATACACAATACCGAATTAGGCAGTATTAATGGCCTAGATTTGCTTGGAGCCGTTTATGCACCACGGGGAAATATTCAAGTGCACAGTCCATACTTAGAAGTATCTGCTTTCAATCCGCGTGCCAAACAACCAAACAGTAACCGAAATTCTACTAAAGGATGGTTAGTTTACAATATTTAACTGTTCTCTTATATAATACTTTAAATCGAAGTCTACTTAAACGTGACATGTTTATATAAAAAACCGAAATTAAAATGAAAATTATCATTTTCAGTGATACTAGTGGATTTTCCCTAAAAATAAATCATCGATCGTTTTCAAGCCATTCGAATCATTCAGGAGAAATGCGATGGCAACCTTGGAAACGAAAAATGCGTCCATACTGTGCAGAAAAGCTACTTATTCCTCTTCCAATACCACATCCAGTGCACATAGCAGTAACAATTCACAATCGTGATTCCGAGGATCCAATTCCTCTTGATTCAGACTTATGTCAAAACATTTTATGGGCCATTGAAGAATCTCCCGGTGAAATGGCTGCAGAAAGTATCAATCGATTCCGTAGTTGTGCAGATTCAAGTTTTGATTCAGTTGCTTCGCAGTCTTCAGTTTCAATTGAAACTGGATTAGACCGATCGACAGAAACTCAAAAGGGAAGTAACAACGAAGAAAAAGAAGGCGAAACTTATCACTGGACATTGTCTAACTGGGGCGGCGGAATTGCTCGACGAAAAAATAATTCCGGCTCGGTAAAAGTTGATCTCGCATCACCAGAAGATGTCACTTTAGATACTGACACTACCAGAGTTATGTTCAGTACTTATGGTACAACTGTTTGAATCTTTCGTTCGTTCATAATGATATTCATACTTTAAGGAATAAGTATTTTAGTTACTTATCGAACATTAAACATTATTGACGTGGTCAAATTTTAATTAAATGATTCATAAAGTTAGTTTGCGCTTAAGTGTTTGGTGCCTTTAACCCTTCTCCGACCAGTCTTTTTTTCTATCCTTGTCCCACGAGAAAAAGTTCGGTCGTATTTCTTTTTCTAACGAGTCCATTGGACTCAACCTGGTCGGAGAAGGGTTAAAAAGGGCCGATTTTTAATTTATGTATTTGATATTTATTTTTTTATCAATTTATTGATAACTATTTAATTTGTTTAATTTAGTTAACTAAACAAATATGACAGGTTTGGATGATTTTTTGAAATTTTTATACAGTTAAACGATCAAAAAATCCATAATATTTTTAATTTTAATTTTCATTCAATCATCTCCAGAATTCTAATAAAAAATGTAATATTTACATATAACTTCACTTATTTGTTTATGTATATTAAGTGTAGACTCCAAAATAAGTAATACACACTTATATTAATTGGAGACTTGTGTTGTATAATGCAAAATTTCTCACATCAATATAAAATAGATTCAATACTTAAATTTGTATTTTGTATATAAGCTAACTTTTCATATAAATATTGAAGCATTAAACATGGACGAATTACACACTTTGTCCGTTGTTCAATGCAGTTATATATTAACAATTTTTCAAACTAAAAATTGACACCGATATTACTACTGACGATATTACTTTGATTAAAATATTGATTTATTGGAATATTGTTTCGTCGGAATATTCAATTAACGTTTTAATCAAAAGAAAGTTTTGAAAATAATCAATAGCTTACAAATTAATAGGAGCTCAAGTAAAGTGCATTTTATAAGGCTTCTAATGATTATTGAAATAAAATAAACAATAGATTTATTTTGCCAATGAGTTTTTATGCCAAGCGCAGTGTTCGGCAGTAATTTATATCTAGTTGAACTTTAAGTAATTAATAATAATCTTAATAACTAGTATTAAACTTAACGCACCCTTAATTACAGTGTTATTTACAATTTGTAAATTATTATGAAACAGAATTTTTCATTGTTTATAAATGAAAAATAATAAATTAAATAATAATATAGTAATAATAATATCAATAATTAAAGGTTTGCCATTTATGATGTGTAAACAATTATCAATAAATGAAGAGGTATTCAGATTTATTAGTATTTATCAATAAACGAAATTTTAACAAAATTAAACTCACGTAAACGTAACAAGTTAAATTATAGTTAAATTGAAAATAATTATAAAATGTTATATAATTAAATGCAATATTATTACAATTAATATACAATTCAATCAAATAAACTAAACGAAACAATTAAATCTAATCTAGAATAAAATTTATCTTTTTTCTCCTGATTTTATTTGGGGCATTCGCAGTTGCGCTAATTGTAAAAAAAGGATAAAAATTATTGTTCACAACATGCAATTGCGCTAAAATGATAACACTACTTATAGATCAAGATGTGGTAAATGCGCTAAGAGGTGAAATAATTTTTTATTAACCACTTTTTCTACAAAAAAATAGTTTATTGAAAGAACTTTTTTTACTTTTTTTAGTCCGGTGAAAGAACTTTTTATTTTTACATAAATTTAATTAATATGAAAATACGTTCAAAATAAAAACGAGTTATAGGATTTTGAACTTTGTAAGTCAACCTTAATGTTTGCGAATTTTGAAATATACACGAAAGAAATATTTCTTTTACAACCAAATCATAAAAAACTAAAATTAAAGATTAGTTAACTAATTCTTGTTAGCATAACTGCATAAAAAATAGAGCAAATGCATGTAAATTTTAGCGCAATTGAAGGCAAAATTTAAAAAAATTAGCGCAATTGCATATCATCCTTAAATTTTTTGAAGAATAAATGAATTAACATTTATAAAGTGTGAGTAGTATTGATTTTATGCCAAAGATATACATTTATATTTATTTTATTTGTTTTTAATAACTCTGCTGCTTGGTGACTCGAATGGCAATGTCTTTTCAAATTAACACAATATCAAACGAATTGGGTCCTCTGATTTTTGTCAGTCGCAATCCAATTGGATAGTATTACAAAATCCCTTCAGCGGAAATAGGGAGTAAAATAAATTATTGTTCTTTATTTAACTGTTTATTAATGTCCGCGATTTGAATCAACACAAAACTTGCGTGAAACTTAGTACTCAATAATCCGGGGATTTTTGTAAAGAAAAATCAAGTGGCTTGTCATCGCAATAAATAAATTGGTTGATTATCATATAATATGATTAAGTGTTTAATTACTTGGACTATTAAAGACATATAAGAAAAATGACTAAATATTACAAGATCTCTTTAAATTCTTTAGAAATTTCCCTAGATTCGCCATTTATATCTTTTTTCCTTCGAATTTTATGTAGAATTGCGTTGTTTGAAGATTCGTCACTTGATTTCTTTGACCTACAGCGTTTCATCGCAAATTCGTGGTACAAGGCGTCAGTTCTATTGACCATTCTTGACTTCCACTTTCACCACTTGCCGATTGTCGGTCCGGAAGTCACCTCTTGACGTCATAACATTCGGTCACAAAATGTACAAACTTAGAGCATATTGAATTGTACGAAAACATATGCATAGTAGCATATCATCGAAAAATTTATGTATTTACAATACAGTTAAAACGAACAGTTCCAATTTTCTATAGTCGAAAATTTTTTCTTATGCATTGTATGCATAAGAAAACAGCACATTTTCAAACAAACAAAATATTTATTAATAATTTTTTATATATTTTTTTTTCTTTTACAATATGTAAAAGAAGACTTATAAAGTTATTTTTGTTATAGTATTTATTACATTAATGTTTTTTTGTTGTAACGAATTTGGATATTTATGTTAAAAAGAACTCACTATAACAATATCCATGACAAAAAATTGATGCGTGATATTCTTAAACATTTTTCATTATAAGAAAGGAATTATTATATTTTAGGTATAAGTTGATATTTTGTAATTTTGTAAAGAAATTGTGATGTGTAAACTGTATGGTTATTTGCAATAATACATTTTATTAAGCGATATTATACATAATAAATAGATTAGCATAATAAGGTATAAACAATTTAGTGTTCGCGGACTAAGGATCGATAATCATTTTGAAAGTCAAGTTGATTGCACAATAACAAATTTATTACAATAATAATTAATATTTATTTTAAAAAATCTTAAGTCTTAATATTTATTTATTTATTTTAAATTTATTTCAACTAACAAGTATTTATTTTAAATTCAAAACCTTTAACAGATATTATGATCTAAATATATATGTATATTTCATAGGATTAACTAATAAAGTTATTAAATTAAAGTTATTTATTATTAAACTAATAAAATTATTATAATAAAGTTATTAAAGACAAGATTATAAGAATGTGATTGTATCAACTTGATTTTTGAAATTCTTTGAAAATTAAAGAAACATGTATAATGTTAATATACTAAAAATTATGATTAATTACATGAATGAATTTCTTACATTCAATATATTATGATGTGATGAGGTTAAAAGAAAGAAAGAAAAGCGTTTTTAACATATTCTAATTTGCTCGTGTAAAGTGCAATGTTTTGTGAAAATACACTTTCATAATTAATCAAGTTTAAAATACAAATTTATAAAAAGCAGTTGTTAATATTTCGTAATACTTACAATGTTATAATGAATTAATTACTTTCTAAATTGTATTATATATACATTTCTTCTAAATTTTCGTTCTTTGTTCTGACCAGTTAAATTGCCAGAATTCAATGTTTGTATAAGTATAGCAAATATTCTATTTAGAAATAATATAAAATACCAAAAAATGATTTCTTAATATCGCATCGAATACAAATTGACAAGTATAAAATATATGAACAATGAAACTGATTTCTAAGGTCAAGAGTGATAAATTAGTTATTAGTCCTAGATTTTAGGGAAAAATCATTTATATATATATGTATGTATTCTAATGCATACTTTTACGTAATTCATACGATTTGCGTAGCAAAGCATGCCGTTGTTATGCTATAGTTTATATTAATATATTACGGAATAAAGAAGACAAAAAGAAATATATAAAATGGCCTAATATTGACAATTTATTTAGATTAAAAAGACTTTTAACTTGTTCTGATTAGAAAAAGTAAAATAAAGCATTTATTTAATTTGCGGATTTAAAATTGATTTGTAATTTGGATAGAACAATTGGTTAGAATGAAAGATTGAAGAAGAAAAGTACTAAGATGAAGTTGTGTCAAGCTTTTGAACGTGTCCGATTAAAGATTCCCTCCACACTGCGGAAGTGGATTGCGTTGTCTTGCCAAATAGATATGTATTTAGATATATTCAATCTAATATTTTTTTGTCGGAACAGTTTGTTAGTCATACGTTATGGGCTTTTGCGAGCTGTCCAGATGTGAATTAATTCTCTTTCGAATGAAAAATATTAATAACAAGTTACATATTATTGATAAAACAAATAAAAGATGAATAAAATATACAATTTAAAATTCCATCTGTAGAGCGTAACGAGAAGCTAAATATCGTCCGAAATGATACATTGAGTAGTCGAAATTATATAAGATTTATACAATTATGCGTCTTATTGATTAATCATCATTTGAAAATGTCTTTCTGAATTGGGATGATCTTTAAAAATAGATTTGACAGATTTTGAGATACGCATCTCTGCAAAATGTTAAATCTTAAAAAATCTTTTCGAAGTCGTGTAACTACAATTCTGTCAAAGCGATTTTAAAGAACAACCTCATTGTAAATATATATGAATTAAATGATATGTATTAATATATGCTAGTTTTCTCAGGACAGATTATCGCTTTATGGAGCAAGGAAAAAATTATGGTTTTGCAATCTTTTGAAGTTCAAAATTTTGTCTTTCATTAAGCAAAACAATTATGCGAGATATTACGAAAGACAGCTGAAGATGCGAGCATTGTATATAAGTGATAAACGGAGAGAAACGTTATTCAGTCGATTTGAATAGCCGTTTCTTTTTTGAACGAAACCATTTATAGATATATTTGATAATCAATTCTGTATTTTAGGTATTTCAGGATTGTTTAATGAATGTAGTCTTTCTATACCGCTTGAACTTTGTGTTCGCTTTCATCAATCAATATGATTGTATTCTGATCAACATTTTATTACTGTAAAGCTTGTCGATGATGCATTATTATGTTCAAATTGATTACGTTTTATACATAATAAATGTGAATTCAAAGGATTTCAAAGATTATTTTTCTTTCTTAACACATGTCGACTGATTTATCGAATTGACTTGTAATTATAACTCATTACAAGCCTAATAAAAAATGTGATTCAATAATTTTTTTTTCTATGTTTATCGGGTTGTTAGATATAAAATACATAAATACACACGCAAAAAATTAAATGGTAGATACAACAAATACGATAGTAAGATCTACCATTTTGTAGTACATTTTACCGCAAAAGTGGTAAATGTTATCACTTTTTGGTAAAATTTACCATCGTATTTGTTGTGTCCACCATTTATTTTTTTGCGTGCAGATATCGTTAAATCTATAAAATATCAAAATATTCAAATTTTATTTAAATTTAATAAAAATTAGACATTGAAGTATCTCAATATTTAATATCTTATCAACAAAACTTTATAAGTAAGAATTACTTGAATTATTGTTATACATTATTCTTGATAATTCGTTAATGAGAGTAATTAATAAAATCGATTTCAATTAACATAAATAGATCCTTAAAACGTAAATACAATAAGTAAATTTGTATTATTATTACTAAGAATGTTTAAGTACAGTAAAAGAAATTTAATTGGAATTTAATACTATTTAATTTTATTGGAACTAATTCTCTATTAATATTTACTATAAAAATAGTAATTAAATATTAGAATATTTCGAAAAAAAATACTTTTTGCAATTTTTTAAATAAAATTTTTCAAAAACAATCTGCGCATTGTTCTTGCAGCATTTATCTCAGTGTATAATATATTAATATACTTGTTTTTCTGCTGTTTGCTTATTTGATGTTATTACTTAATACATTCCATTAATGTAATTGTATTTTTATTCTTATTTCAATATATATACGGAATGACATAATTGATTTCGATACTAATTACTTCATAGTATAATTTTTCTTAGAAATAATGAGGATAAATTATTTAGTGTCCATAGTATAAATGTTTGTGTTTGAGTTTGGTATTTTCACAGTTTTTCTTTATTTTATGCAAAATATAAAAATGCAATAAAAAGAAACTTTACTTTTAAAGTTGTATTTAATATTTGAATACACCTTATATATTGGCAAAAATTAATTTATATATCTAAATTTAGATGAATTTACAATGAATCATTTAATGTAATATCGTTTTATTATATAGTCGGCAAATATTGGAACTAAAATGTAATTTGTAAGGAACTACATTATGATTAATATTTAGACTAATTTATCTTCTAAGCAATTATTGTTTTTAAGTTTTAAATTTAAACTTGCAATTTAAAACTCATCAATCATTCGAATAGTTTTGAAAAGTTTTAAGTGTTCTTATCTTATTGTATTTTCAGTTTCCAAATAGATTTAGGAAAAAATAAGAACAGAAGAAACGTGCTAAGATTTTTTTCTTTAACCACATAGCAAATTATGATATAATTGTATATGTAAATAAAAATGTATATCAATTAAGTATCATTTTATTGATAGTCGCGATTTCTAATATCTTTTTCCAATAATTATAATTAAATTACAAAAAACTAAGTAAATTGATATCTAATTAAGCAGATAACAATTATTTGTAAAGCAATAATAACTTCATTAGGTATTGATACTATTATATATAGTGATGGACTTACAGTTTTTAAATTCACTCTTCCATTTTAACTGGTAAGTGACTTATTCATATTTTAGTATATTGAAATCATTTTTATACTTCGAGAATGTAATGAAAGACTATATTTTTACTGTATTTGTAAAATATATTTGTTACAATTAATAAAATTTAATATAAAATTGAAAAGATATGTGGTAAAACAGTTTTAAACTGAATTAATTATATTCTTTACTTATTTATTAAAATTTATATATTTTTTGTGAAATTTCAGAAGAATAATAAAAATGATCAAACTAATAATTTCATTATTAACTTTATTTGTCACAATAACCAATTGTGCAAAAATTTCATATGAAAATTACAAAATATACACAGTTAGTCCCCTAAATAAAGGGCAAATTTCTTTACTCCATTCCGTTCGACAAGTAATCGCTAATGTAAGTACTACTTAGTATTAATTCTTTGCAAGTAAAAATTATAGCAATTTTATCGTAACTTTATTTTTGCTTAGAGTACAAGATGGGATGAAATAATTCATGCTGACTTGCATGATTTCATAGTACCGCCAACAAAAGTAAATGAGTTTGAACAATTCTTGAATAATTATGGAATTGGTTTCAATGTAACTCATAACAATATACAAAGACTTATAGATCAGGAAAGTGTGATTCAATTTACGCAAATGAAAAATGAGTTCGTCAGTTCCTATCATACATTGAAAGAAATTTATTATCGTTTTAAAACTTTACGGAGCCTTTATCCTGACAAAGTTAAAATAGCCGATATTGGAAAATCTTATAAGCAACGTCCAGTAGCCGGACTTGTACTTTTCGCTGGAGAAAATAAGCCCAGAGTATTTATTGAAGGGGGTATACATGCCCGTGAATGGATTAGTACTGCCACAGTTGTTTATCTTATTGAGGAACTACTTACTAGTAAGGCACCAGAAGTACGAAATTTAACAAGGAATTATGAATTTCATCTTTTCCCTACTGTTAATCCGGATGGCTATATTTATACACATATGAAAGTAAATATTAAGGATATTAATTTTGTTCAATTTATATAGATTTTTGCTTTCAAAAATATATTAATATTACGTTTTATACTAAAATGTATGATATTAGGATCGACTTTGGCGCAAGACAAGAAAACCACATGGAGACAGTAAATGCCTCGGTGCAGATATGAACAGAAATTTTGCCATAAAGTGGAATGGTAATGAAATGAAATGGAAATTATTTTAATGAGTGTGTGTAATATTTTTTTAGAATTAGATGTAATATATGGAAAATTTTCGATTTACACAGGTGTAGGATCTGAAAATAACGAATGCAGTGAAATTTATGCCGGAAATGCACCATTTTCTGAGCCTGAAGCCAGACATTTAGCTAATTATATATTATCAATTCAAGATGGACTTTTTGCGTACTTTAGTTTGCACAGTTATGGACAAAAACTCATGTTTCCATATGGATATACAAAACGGCAAGTTGAAAATTATGATGAATTGGTGAGTTATCACATATTATATTATCCTGTAATTAAATGTATATATCTCTTAGGATGATGTAATTTAAATTAAAGCAAATGTTTCTTTATGTTTATAGTATTTCATAAAAATATTAACAATTATTAAACTTACAGTTGGACATTGGTAGAAAGGCTGTAAGGTCCTTGGAGAAACGTTATGGTACAAAGTATACAGTTGGTAGCATAGTTGACATTATGTGTAAGTAATTCACTAGATATGTTTGTGTCAGTCAGTGGACACAATTTCATATTTATAACAAATAATTAAATTCATAGATCCTGCTTCTGGAAGTACTATTGATTGGGTTAAAAAAAGATTAAACCTACCAATAACGTATGCCTACGAATTAAGAAGTAAAAACGACTATTTCGTGTTGCCAGCAAATCAAATAGTTCCTAATGGAGAAGAATTTCTGGATTCTCTTATAACGATATTAAAAGAAGGAAAGAAATATGGACATCCCTGATAGAATTTAGTGCAATAAACCTATATTGCATATTTTTATCTGATTTGTACGTTGGATATCTTGATAAAAAAAAAGAAGTCAGTTTAATTGACTTTTCTTCAAATAAAGGTTTTCAGCTGTATTTATAAAAAAGAACATCAAAACCGTATAAAATTTACTGAACATATGATAAAGTGAATTAAGGTAACATTTTTTACTAAAAGTATTTAAAAATTAAATAACAAATATTGTCACCTATATTAGAATTTTTTATTTTTGGTCACCTATATTAGAATTATTTATATTTGGAATAAAATTATATTTTTTATAAATAAATTGCATTTTTTATTGTTATAAAAATCATACTTCTATTAAAATTTAAATTATTTTAAAGTTCAAACATTCTAAAAATGATTTATTTTTCCGAATTTTTCTTGAAATAGTTAAAATTTATTTATCAGCTGTCAGCACAGCCATATTTGATAAAAGAAAAATAATTAATATTAATTAATTTCTTTTATTGCAGATAATAATAAATTATAAAGCAATGAATCAAAACTAATGTATATATAATTTAAGAATTTTTATTATTAATAATAATATACATTTGTAAAATTAATTGTTGAAATTAAAATAATATTTAATTTTACTTAAACTATTAAGCATTGAATCGAAAATAATAAATAAAACTCTTTCAGTTAATCTAGCTGTTTATATATAAATAATATCACAAGTGAACATTTTATAGTAGAATAACTTATACTCATTATGTAGATTTGACTTCTTAGTTCAAAATTGTATATTTCCAACAACTTGTTTATATACAAATGAAACGATTATTGTTTAAAAGTTTACAATGGTTTTGAATACAAATAAGTGATCACAATGTAAATGCATTAAAATGTATAATTTCAAATAGGAATATTCATCATCAATATTAACAAATTATTTTCCTTTGCTTTCTTTTTCTATATGTTTAAACTTTGTTTCCAACTCCTTTGAATAAGCATCTAATTTGTATGCCGCTTGTTCCAATTTTGTCACACTGTCATCTATTTGATTGATATAATCCAAAACTGGCTGTAACTTTTTGTATTTTTGATTAAGCGAATTTAATGATTGATTTACATTCATGGATATGGTTTTTAATTCTGTATATTTAGCAATAGTTTCTTTGTTTAATCTTTCGAGCAATCGATAATCTGCATGAGTCACTGTTAATTCTTCCTGTAGATATTCACTGGTTTTTTGGAACATCAAATTTGCAAGACGACTGAGATTTGGATCATGAGGATCTAACGCCTCAAAACTACTCGTACTTGTGGATAAAGTCGTACCCCTTTTTGGCGAATCACATCTTAATTCTTCCTCAGTCAATTGATTTTCGACTGTAGCTGCATTTTGCACATCTTCGTTTGTTGCTTCTTCCGATGACATAATTTCTTAATTCTAAAATATATGTATGTACTTAATTAACACAATTAGTAATTTTCAGTTTAAATTGAAATAATATACATTTTTATTGAATAAATTATTATTGAAAATTTTGTATAACTTTTTTTATTTCATTGCTATCGTATTATTTTTTCAAAATAATCTGATGCATTAATGATTTTATATATATTATCAGTGAATAGTTATGAATAGTTTTAATCATAAATAGAATAATATACTGAACTATTATCTTTATATTATGTATAAGACATGATTGTTATAATGCAAAAATGAATAAAATTGGACTTACAGCAGACTTTTTATTTATTCTTACTGGACAAAAGTGTCTTAATCACAGCTGTCATTAATCAGCTGTTTCAAATAATAATATTAACGTGTAACAAAATATTGCAGAAGCAAGGTTTCCATGCTAATTATGAATACGTGATCTGTCAATCTTACAATTAAGCTACGTTTCTAACATTCCTAGATAGATGATGGTATGAAAGAAAAAAGTATTCATATGTAAAGACAGTAATGAAAAAGTAGATTCTAAATTAAACATGATTAAATTGTTTCAAATGTTATTTTAAGTGAAGATATTCTTGTTACACTTTTACAATATAAGGATAATTTATTTCAAAACAATTTGAGGAATACGAGTAATATATCTTAAATAGAATATTATTTTTTATTTAAACACAGTTTAATCTAGTGATTTTATTATTATTCAGGTTACGTTCAGAAAGATTTTGATTCATTTTCATGTAGCAACGATTGATAGTGCCACCCGTGGCTTGACACGAACTACTGTTGTTCGTTTCGCAATAATTACCGACAGTATGTTCACAGGTGCTTGACTCTTTCATTTTCTACCCTGACTACAATCGATACAATGCTGCTCATTTACTGGATATATCATTTACTTAATTTTTTAACATTTTGAATGGAAATTTCACTTTTTTTATAATAGAATATATAAATTACTTTTTGTCTGACTATATATTGATGTCTATCCCTGATTTTTATTATAATAATAAAAATGTATTTCTACGTTATTTTTATTATTGTATTTTATTATTAGAGAGTTTTTATACTTATATAGCGTCTTTTTAACAATACAAACAGTATCGTCATTTTGTCCTATTTTTTCTGGCATTGCGACCCCAGAGGGACGTAATTTAAATGAATTGAAATAAAAAATAGGAAAAAATAAATTATTTTTAATAAATTTTGCAAGAACAATATCAACACAACAATATCAGAAAGGTTTAGCTGAAATAAATAAAATTATAATTGAAATAACTAAATTTTCAATATTTTAACCTAATATTTTATTATTTAATTATATAAATTATGCTGAGGCAACTTATTTTATTATTCTTTTTTTTACATGTATAAGTTAGTTTCATGCAGTTTATCTAGGAAGTGAATGAAGTAAATAATTAAAATAACAAGGTTAAAGTATCTAGTCATTTGAACTTCTTTTAAATGCGTTTATTTTCAACAATAATAATGAACTATATACTTATGATGACATTAACCCACTTAAGCTCAACAATTTGTAAGAATTGTTTTTTCCTTGACTTAATGTAAAATATAATCTTAGTTTTGAATATTTTTTCAAAGAAAATTAACATTCGTAATTTGAATAAAATTTCAGTTTTCATTAAAAAAATTTATGAAGAATCCAATTTAAAAATTGAAAAAATTGCTTTAGTACATTTACACACTCAAAATGACCCATTTAAAGTAAAGTAGATTAACACGGAATCAACATGATATGAACGTTAACGAATATTAGCAACATACGTAATAGTTTCACTCTACTTTATTAAATTGTATCACTTTTGCAAAAAAATCATTAAATTTGCAAAAAGGATGTCAACATCACGTGGTATTCCCAGGCGGTCACCCATCCAAGTACTAACCACGCTCAATGTTGCTTAGCTTCAGTGATCGGACGAGAACTGGCGCTTTCAACATGATATGAACGTTGACGAATAT
>JABFPJ010001762.1:0-23226 GCA_022817425.1 Gryon sp. ZL-2020 | reverse complement strand
AAACCACAGTATGGTATACCTGATTATGGCCATAACGATGCCTAGCGTTACACACATTACATTACCTTATCAGAATATCGCATGTGGTCCTGAGCAGGATGCCACTTTTCGAAAAAACATGATACTTACCTCATGTGGGTCTAATGTGGCCCAGATCAGAAAAACTGAGAACGGGTTTTGTTAAGGCTATCCTTATCATGGCCATACACTAGGTGGGGCATGCCTCATCAAATTTTTACTAGGGACCATGAATAAATTAATTTTGTGTAATATTATTTTCTTAATAATACAAAATTGTTTGTCATTTATTCACAATATTTATTAATTTTTACTACAAAAAGTTGCAATTTTTCTGTACAAAATCCACTTTGTGAATTTCTTTTACTTTTTGCGAAAATCTTTAGAACTTATAATTAGTATTATTAGGATTTAATTTAATTTTTTTTATTTGTTTTAATTTTCTTATTCTTATTTCATATTTACTATAATTATTATATCATATTTTTTATAAAATTGATAAAAATTAAAAAAGTGAGTTTAAAAATCGCATTTCCACGTTTAAGTTGTTTGCTGTGAAATGTGTGATACGATTATTCTCTACTGCGTTGTATACTGTTGTTCTTCTGGATTAAAAGATTGGTATATATATATCATTGAAGGATTTCGTTTACAATTGGAACTTGTTGAATGATATTTCTGAAAGAAATTTTGTACTGGCCGACGTTATCTCGGATCAGTTTAAGGATCTATTTTTTTTTGATCTTGAATCAGTATTGCGGTTACACAGTGAAACCTGGCATCGGATTCCCATTGGCGGATGTGAAATCAATACCACATATTGCAACTGTTGCGACATAAATTTTCGTCACCGACTGGCAACCGAAACGGAACCACGGATGGTGAATTCCGGAAAAAGGGTGTTTTGTTATCGTTCATAATGTGATATGATTTTATCTTCAATGTTGTATCTTTTGCTTTCAGAAGTAGTTTCAGAACTTTATTTCAAAACGATATATATATAATAAAGCAACATAATAAATTATACCATCCATTTTTGTTTGCTTTGAATAAAATTTGGATTTTTAATTCAATTATTTCAAAAATTTGCATTTTGCACAAACTCGACCAAAAAATTTGTAATGCTAAATTCTATTCGTTCATTTGCTTTCTCTTGTATTTTAACAATCATGTTTATAACCTTCAACATAGATTTATTCGATCATAATAAAACAGCGCTTGCCTTAGCAAATAGTTCTGTCGAGTTCAACTTGATCCAGTCTTTTGTTGGCTGATGTCGAGAGACGAAATACGCTTTGGATCGTTACGCGCCGTGGCTTTCAGTTTCTTCTCACAGCATTTTCAGAATAGACTATATTTTATTCGGGGTATTGTTACTTCCACATCGTCTTGATTTGATTTAACCAGTTTTCGTACACTTCAATCGATGTCGCGTTTTAGTTCATTTGATGAACAAAAAGTCCCATTTTCATGTACATGAAGGATAATTTGAAAAATGAAGTTCATTGTTGGTCTCATTTGAATATAGGTTCTGGTCGGGTACAAAGTCCATACAAACATTACATTATTGCTGAAATAAAAATAATTGACGTCATATTTTATTATGAATCACATGGAATTCACGTATTTCAAAGTGAAATTCGAAGTCACTGAATTGTATTGTGAAATACAATTGAATAGCAAACGCAATTAGATTAAACGCTCAAAATTAGTTTCGTCTGCGACGGCTTTATTGCATAGGCAAAGATGATCATCTGATTATATAGACACAATCGGTGTGAGTGAAAGTCTTATCAACTAAGTTATAAAACCTTATCGATTCGATAATATAGATACAATTATAATATTTACAAATATTAGTTTTCTAGAAATTCATTCGTTGACATCATTTCATGAAACCAATTAACGATAACTTTTTCATTAATTTGAAATAATTAAAAATATCCTACTTTTTGATATTTCACTTTTTTTATTTGATCGAACTAGTATTAGATTGAAGTATTTGCTAAATACTTTTATAAGATTGGCTCGAAGAATTGAACCGATCAGTTAAATTATTTCGATAGACAGTTAAGGAATTTCGAGCATTTTCATATTCCCATCAATCAATTTTGACTCATCATTTTTCCATCTTCACTGTCGTATTATCATTTAAATTTTGTCATCTGTAATTCATATTCAGAACAAATCCATCATATTCTCGTTCGATACCATCGCGAGAGCACAGTATACACACTGAAACTGTTATACAAGCACACGAGTAATTCAAATTTAAGCGTTACTTTATTTGCGCGCGTTAAAGTGTCAGCGATAAGATTCGCTCGTAAACCGCAGGATGAGAAGCTTTATTAGTCAGTCTGAAATACCTGAATAGTGTTTACGTTTGATGCAATCGTAGTTTAACGTTGTTGAAATACAACAATTTCAATCTTATCGGTATTCACTTGCGATGCAAGTTTGTCAGTAATTAATTTTTATCAAACTTTTTTTTAGCAGACTTAATAAACAAAGCATGTAAATAAATAAACTTTAACATAGCTTCGTTGGTATTAAAATATATTTTAATGTAATGCAATTTTTATGCCATTTTAACTTTATATTAAAAAGTCATCAAATTTTTTGATATCCTGGTAAAGAGTGCATTTTTTATTAATATAATGGCAATATATAATTAATATAATGACATACATTAACAATATTTATTGATAATATATAGACAATATATATTTATATACATCTAGTATATATCCTATATCTAGTATATATCCTATTCTATATCTAGTATATAGAAATATACTTTTCTGCATAATTAGGATATATGAGAAAATCCAGGATTAACTGCCCGTTAAAGGTAGAAAAAATTTTTTTTTCAAATTAGAAGCACACCTTTTTAAATGTATTTGTTAGGTCCAGGGGACCTTAAAGTCCTAGAAAAAAATTGGGTTCCATTCAAAGAAATATTGTGACACTCCTAAGATTGATAAAGCTTGAATTAAAGTATATTTTTTGATAAATTGAATGTAAAAAATCATTTTAAATTATTTTTGACCTTCGATTTTATTATGCTTTGATGTTATGTAATTTAGGAACTTCAAATAGACATTAGAAAAGTAAAAAAATTCCGACACTATGCTAATTACGTGTCCAATAATGAAAAAAGGACAACCTTTAAATATAGATTTTAACGCTAATTTCTTTAATTTTCACAGATTAAATTTTATTAATAATTTAGCACAAGAAGCATTCATTGAATAAATTTTGCTTACGTTTTTCTCAAGAACACTGTCTAGATTACTTTATTGGACTTTACAACTTATTTGAAATCTGAAAATAATGAATCCTCTATTTTTGTATAATAAAAAGTATGTGGTACTTTGAAGTTGGCTGTTTTTACCATTTTGTAGGAATTGCAATTGTTGTCAATCTATGTGTCACCTGATTGTTATGGTTAAAACAAAAACAAAAGAATGGTATAGTCAGTTGAAAACTCTCTCAGAGGTGCATTTCGTTCTAGTCCTAATTAATAAAGTTGATGTGTACATCAGATTTCAAATAAGTTGTAAAGTCCAATAAACTAGCGTGGACAGTTTTTTGTCTTTTGTGTAGACAGTGTTCTTCTTTTCAGGGAACTGAAAGCAAAATTTATTCGATGAATGTGTCATTTGCGAAATTATTAATAACATTAAATCTGTGAAAATTAAGGAAGTTAGCATTTAAATCTATACTTAAAGCTTGTTCTTTTTTCATTTTTGGACATCTAATTAGCATAGTGTCTGCATTTTTTACTTTTGTAATGTGTATTTGAAGTTCTTAAATTACACAACATCAAAGCATAATAGAATCGAAGGTCAAAAATAATTTAAAATGATTTTTTACATTCAGTTTATCAACAAATTTGTTTTCTTGGTCTTTGAGTTCTCCTGGACCCAACAAATACATTTAAAAAAGTGTGCTCCTAATTAAAAAAAAAAATTTTTTTTTCTACCTTTAACGCGCAGTGAATTCTGGATTTGCTCATATGTTCGATCGTGTGGGATTAACATTATCAATATATTGTCAAAATATTATTTATATATTGTCAATATATGATTTCTTAAGAAATCAATCAATATATATTATTCAATTGAATAATATATTGTCAAAGATAAAGAGCATAAATAAAATGTATTCTTCTATCAATGTTTGTGTGTTAATTTTGTATCCCAATAAACAATTTTTTATATTAACCTTTCGAAATCATTTTATTTTCTCAACAGAACTAAAATTTTAAAAAATATATCATAATCAGTGTCAATAAATTTGTGAAATTATAATAATTTGCATTAATTAATAATATATTTTTAATATATGTATTATTTATGCTATATATGTATGTATATATATATATATATTTTCGTCCGTAGGGAATCATCCTTTTTACAAAGGCAATTTACATGAAATTAAAGTAACTAACAATAATAGGAATATCAAAACATACCAACTTTGTTAGTAATAAATCAGTTATATGAAATTCAATTACAGAGATGAAAGGTCAACAGTGTCAGATTGATTTTGTAACGTAATTTTTTGTGTGCATAAACATTTAAAACGGTCGATATCATATTTAGTGAAATTTTCGTAATGGTCAAATTCAGTGTGACAAAAACCAATTCCAACCGATTCATAAATCATTGTCGGACTATTTACTTTTATTCACATACACTGAGTTATTATGTAACATAATCGAACGTTCTGACACCCACATGATAAGAGAACTTCAGTCGAGCTCATAATTCAACAGAAATGTATTTCTAGACTCTATTTCTAACTGGTTTTCTCGCTCACGCTCGAGATAAAAAATCTACATTTTTGAAACAATTTATGAATGCAACGCGGAAGTAACCCCCCATATATACAATGTCACACTTTTTCTCAACGGTTCGTAATAAAGTACATGAGACTGATTTAATTAAATTAACGAATAGACATGTTCATTGATATTTCATGATTAATTTCATAATATTTAACTTTAATTTTAAATTTAACTTGCAATGAAACATGACAAGATAATTTACAGTAATATTTAAGTATTTATATACTTTCTTTGATATAGCGTTTCTCTTATTTCAAAAGTATTACAATTTTGCGTAATTTAGCCATATCATTTGTTTCTAAGCTGTGTGTGAAAGTTAAGTCGTTAATTCCATTATCGAACTTGCTTGCATTCTCGTTTAACTAACGCTACTTTTACACCTTTATGCTTGGTTTGATCATTCGGTGTTTGGGGATAACGAACCTACTTTGATAAACAGATAAAAAATAAATTGTTGAAGAATTCTTTTATTTTAAATAATTACTTATTTATTCTTTTAAATTAAATCAAGCAATAAAATTTACAATAATTATTTTGAAATGCTGTTCAATAAACTCAGAGAAAAGTTTAGTTAAAACAACTAAAAAATTGTTGAAATGAATAAAATATTAAGTTAAAAAATGATGAGAATTCAATTTTATTTATTAGAATTTATTATCATATAATAATTTTAATTTAATTTAATTAATTTTTTTTTAATTATTTAATTAATTTTAATCATTTTAATTTAATCTAATTATAATAAATTTAATTACAGTAATAAATAATTTATTATAATATTATTTATTTCAATTAAACTTTTTAATGCATATTTTTTAATTTTGATGAAAATATTTCTATACTCGATTTATTTTATATTTGAAAATTCACGTTTTACCTGTTGAAATTCATGTTGATAATTCCAAGCAATTTCATACGGTTCATACAACTTTAATCCGGCAAATGATTAAATAGTTAATCAAAGTCATTTGCTACTGAAAATTGGTAGCAAAGTTGGTTGGTTGTAGCTTGTGACATTATATAATGGTCGTGGAGATATATCTGAGCGGCTTTAAAGCGGGTGTAAACGGAGGCTTCTTTGTATTCATGAGGGCCTTATGTAAATTGTGACGGCGTTCTCGCACGCGAGCCAACGAAATTCGCCTCGAAAGCCGACAAGAAAGAAATGCAAAGCAGCATCAATGAGAAAAGAACTTCGACCAACGAGACTCACCCCGTCTGTTAGACCTAACATTATGTAAAAAATCATTCTAACCTGCGTGACCTGACCTAATCTAACATCATATTTCGGATGCTAAATGCACCGAATTAATGCAATTGGCGAATATAAATTGAAATTAAAAAATTGCAAATTATCAATGCTTTCAAAATAGTTTACAAAGTAGTTGTAAGAACTTGCAATTGAAAATCTGCGAGATAATACAAGATTCATATTGCAAAGAATACCGTTATTTCTTTTAATCTATGATTATAAAGTTGAAACATTATCGACTTATTGTGATATTATGAAATGCATCATTCAAATCCGTGTGAAGCATTGGTTATTTATCGATGATCGATAATCCATGCTCGGTGCTGTAACGAATTTGAGATTCGTATTTTGTTTGACGTAAAACAATGCAATGAGCGTTTGGACAAAGTAGCGAATTGTGATCGAAAGTGCCGATTCATTTCCGCGATACGCTGGCCAGCGCGATTAAAGACGAAGAGCCGAGAGCTTTTAACGAACAGTACATGCAACGGAAACCAGTTCCGGAACCGATCCCAGAACAGGTTCAATACTCCAACGTAATTGCCGTCATAGTTCGAGCCGTCAATTCGCTTCAAAAAATCTGTACATGCGCATCAGAAAGAAAAAAAAACGCAACCAATAAAATCTGCTGAATAAAATGTGAGAACATAAACAAAGCAAGAATATTTTGCATTCTTAGTTGAAGTTAATCGCGTAAAAATGGTTGGCATACAGACATTGCAAATCGGCTTTAGTAGCATGTTAATGGGTTCATACAAAAAAAAACCCAAAACCAAAAAAACCCAAACCAAAAGAACCCAAACCAAAAAACCCAATCCAAAAAAACCCAATACCAAAAAATCGAACAATTATTTATTTTCTTTGTATTTTTATCATTGAATTTCATTATTAAGAATTAACAAAACTAACAATCTATCGCTAATTCCTTATAATTGCTGAAATACACATATATATATGTTATTATTGATTTCAATTGTAATTTTTGTTTTTTTTTTAAATTTTTTAATTTAATTTTTAATTTTTTTCCCTTCTTTTTAAATTTAAAATCTTTTAATGTAAATTTCATTTCAAAATTTAATATAAATTTAATTAATTTAATTTAATTGTAAAGTGGACTCATACAATCAATATAATATGAAAAATTTTGATAATAATGATATGTCAATGATAAGAATATTAAAAAAATAAATAATTTGTTGGTTTTCTTGGTATTGGGTTTTTTAGTTTGGGTTTTTTTGGTTTGGGTTGTTTTTGCTTAGGTTTTTTTTGTTTGGGTTTTTTGTCGACTCCCCATGTTAATTGCAATCATAATTTGTAAAATTTGCAAAATAATTAAACAACGGGGGAATTGTGCAATTTGAAGTGTGGGGCAAATTTGTTGCACCTGGTTGCGGAATGATGTGCACGCGTGAACAAAAAGAGAGTGACTTTGAAGTTCAAAGCGAAGAATGTCACGGTCACGCAGTCAACCGAGAACATCAATGTCTTGGGCTCGAAAATAATTTGCGGCAACATTCTGCCTAGCTTCATTGATATACGAGTGGGTGTACATAAACGCACACATAGCGCGCCGCGCGACTACGTGCGCAACATCAATTTTGTACTTTTTACATGACTTTTCTGAGAATTGCAGTGAGAAATAGATGGATGAAGTAACGATTGGATCAGTTGAAATATTATACACGTATTGTGAAGTTATCTGCGCCGCCGGAACACCACTTTTGCGCGTCAGATTGAGTTAATTTAAGTTGCTCGCGTTAACGTTAACTTACAATTTAATGTAAAAGTTCGAACAAATTATTGCGAGTACTAAAATTCTTTTGACTCCTACGTTCTTGTTCAAACTTAATCTTCAAGCAAAAGTTCATTTTCGTGCAAAATTTTAAATTGAATTTATGGATAAAAAATGATTTAAATTATAATTGTTTATTCTTTATAATAATTTGTGGTAGTTGACGGTGAGTTAATGGGAAATTGAAAATAAATCTTAAAAAGGAATATCAGCTTTGAGATTAAAGTGATTTTAATTTTATTCGTTTTTATTTATTCTCAACCAATTTCGTTTTAAACCGTTAGTCACAACGGCATCTCCACTTTTGTTCAAATTTCTCTGTCATGTTTTAAATTGCAATAGCTATGAGCTAAACATTATATCATTCGTATTTATATTTTGTTCTTATATTAAAGTTAGACAACAACGTAGGTGAAATATCAGCGTTATTTTTGCCTCTCTTTGCGTAATATTTCAATTAATGTTGCGCCACGCGATAAATTGAATTAATACACTTTTGTTTTCTGTTCTTTAGAGACGATAAATTACGTACAAATGAGTGTAAATGAGTGCCAATAATTTTAACAACATTGCAGTTCTTTTTGCAAACCTTTTTTGAATGTATAATTACACATTAACATAACGTTACATTTATTCAATCATTTTAATTTGCCTTTTATTATAATTGAATGAGTATTTCTAAAATATGTAAAAGATTTTACAAGTCCTCGCAATGTTGTTTAAATAATCGCAGTTTTTGCAGAATTAAAAAACTGTATTGCATTTTTTATTAAGGAACTTCTTACTTAATTTATTAATAGACATATTAATAAATTAATTTATAATAAAAATGTAGATCTAATCTATCATCTAATATTGAACTAAATATAACTCGTTTTACAGCAGATTGACAACTTTAATTCAAAGGTTAATATTACTGATTTGATGGCTTTTTATTCCCAATGTATATACGATTATTTCAATACTACGTTCAATGTCTTCATCAATTATACATTGCATATACAATTTTGTGTAAATATTGTTTTACTTCAGTTATACTGATTCGATGTTTCAATGAATGTAGACAGACTACCCGTGAAATCTAAATTTGAATAACTGATAATCAATGTTGTTTCGACTACTGGAATTTCCAAACTTTGTATCATCAAATCCAGAATTGAATTACTGACCAAATACAGTAATAGAGAAACATATCAATTTTTTCTATATAATTGTCAACATTATATAATATCGAATTTTTTAATTATTAGAAAAAAAATTGTAATAGAAAATTATAATAATAATGTTTTCAAAAGTGCTCCTTATTCATTAAATACAAAAAAAAAAAAAAAAAAAAAAAATTCAATAATGCTGGTTGAACAGTTTTGGTATCCCAATGTTGTATTCAAAAGCAGCAGCAGTTGACCTTCTTAAGCACAGGTGGAAAAGCCACTACAATCCAAATAAGTTTTGCACGACTATACTCGAGTACTGTTTATATGCGAGTGCGTAGTTTGTTGGCCGTTTTTGTATACGCACTTTAGTTCGGGTCCGTTAAAGTGCCTCGCGGCTTAAGGAAGCATGTAATTCAAATTTTTGATTGAGAAAATAAATATGAAAATCAAGCCAATTGCTGTTCCCATTCAACTTGGTTATTTGCATTGAAATTCAAATTTTTGAACGGTATAAGAAACATAGAATAAAAACATATCTGAAATATATGAAATTTAAACAATATTTTTTGTGATTCAAGATTGACTTGATTTCCTTGAATGACTCAATTTTTCTTCGCTTCTAATCTATATTTATCACCGTAACAATTTGACTTAAAATTAGTTAAAGTCGTTGCGGTTGTTTCCCTTACTCATATGATGCATCGATTATTCTTATTTCTGAGCATTTCCTGCACGCGAGAACGATCTCTTTACCTTTCTATAAATATTCCGATAGCTCTGCGATGTCCTGCTTCATGCCTACTTCGAAGCCGGTTTTGTGCATTCGCTTTCACGCTTGCATTTTCTGTTCACATTCGCAATGAATATTTGCGAATCTTCCCTTAATCGTATTTTTTCAAGCGTTATATTTAAAGAATAGTAAATTTCAAAAAATAATTCCAACGTCATTTTTTCCAAAGTATTATTTATACGAACATATTATACATTTGTAGGAAGAGAAAATGAAAAAAAGGTATATTGCATATTAATTTTATGGACTTTATTTCTATTTTCAAGAATCGTTATTTTCGTAAGAAGGTTATAATTTATTCAAGCAGAAAACGTGGCGATACAGTAGACTCATAGATTTATTACCATGCTATGTTGAAATCCGTCAAAACAAACAATAATATTTGCGTTGTAAAAATGATTCAAGAATGTTTATATGAAAATAAGAAGAAAGTGCGATACTCGTAACTCACAGGAAACTTTGCGTTCGAGAAATGTGAATCGTAAATTTTCCGTCCACGCTGCAAGAATGTCTTTCTTCGACTTTCTTCTTTTTCACCTGAAAGATAAAGGAGAGTCACTTCATCAATATTTATTATATTTTTCAACACCCCTGAATTCGAGTATGCTTTATTGTAATCGCAACAATTTTTCGTGCAAAGTTTTGTAATTGAATAAGTGAAGCCTTTTTCTTATTAAATTGTAAATTCTATTCATTATTTCATTCTATAGGACTGTTAATAACATTTTAAAACTGATAATTGCTGTTAAATTTGGAACTCAAAGTGATAGATGGAAAACAAATTATCGTAGTGTAATCGGCGACACGTCGCAACTCAAGGAAGAGATAAATTCTCATTTGAATTTACGTTTGAGTGTTAGATTATTCGCCGTGCAAACCACGCGAGATCGAAGTCGCCTCCGAAGCGGCATAATTTATGGCGGTTATTCACAACGCGAGCTTACTCGCAATTCTAATTGCTCGTACTGACTGTACGATACTCGATATGGGTACAATAATTGCACTTGATTTTCTCAAATTTCCAATCCAATCAAATTTATATATTAAACAAATTTTACATTTTACCATATAACAGAATAAAAATTGTACACAATTTTTGTACTATATTTTTGACAATAATAATTAATCTATGCTTTTTAAAATATAATTATAAGCAATTTTTCATTGAAGAAATAAAGTAATATAATTTTTAATTAATCAAATTTCTGATCAAATTCAAATAATGCTATAATATTGGTATATTAATTTAGTCTTAATTAAATTTAGTCTTAACTTAATTTAGTCTGAACTAGTATTAGTATTTCTTCAATAAGTATTTTGTTTTGTTTTGTTTAAATAACACCAAAATCATACTATATATTTACAATATAGCACTTATGACTCCATCATTATTTTACGTGTGTAAATACACATTCTTAAGGTTACTAGGTTAAATCTGCACAATCATTTATGTCGATTTCCCATAAATATTTATGAAAATTTAACGCCGCGTGTCCATTCGATTGAAGATACGATGCAACTCAGGCAATCTTTCCGGTTACCGGAACCTATCTTTACCGTATAACATCTTTCTCGACGAGTAATATCGATCCCGTAAACTTGTGATGTACTTTATTTACAGTTACAAGAAAGTATTTATTCTAATTTTTTTGTTTACTGTTAAAAACTTATTCTCCAAGTATAATTTCAAAAAATAAAATACTTCAGTTCAACATATATTTTTCAGGATCAAAAGTATTCAAATTTAAAAGTTACAAAACAACGTGTAAAACTGTAAAACGAATAAAGACATTAAGTATACATTAACGAAAATTGTGTAAAGCGAATATTATGTTTAGAAAAACGACAAAGTTAACCAAGTCGAGTCGGATTATCTCGAGTAAGCGTGCTAACTTGACGAAATTACAGAGTCCGCTAACGGTGTATAGTGACATCGGTTCACTTCACTGGACAGCAGAGCACCATTGTCCTCGACACTGCAACTTCACTTCCGCTTTGTGGTAATCGGATTCCAACTTGAGCACGCAAACTTGGCTTAGGATGTTCAGGAAACAAGGATTTCTCGCGCTTCTATTCATTAGCAAATGATCATCTCTTTTTTCCAAGTTTACATACTATAAACTTTTGTTTTTCCTTGTGTGTTTAGCTATAACAAGATTAATTGATTACTTCATTGAGATATTCTATAAAATTGCCATTTGTCTTTATCCATCAATCAAAAGTTATTTCTGTCCACTTATAAACCAACACGTAATATAATTTATTGTATTATTTTATTTCTTTTGAATGAAACAAATTTGACACTTATTTGAAGCTTATTACATTCTGTCTTTAATGCAATTTTTCTTCTGTTTGTTCCAGGTAAGCTGATTTTCTCTCATTCAATAAGTCACAAAGTTATTCCAACCGCATTTTCCGCGTTCAGAAGGTAAAATACTCCCTAGGGAAAAAAAGTTAAACTCCTTTCCTTGTGCTCAGGTATGACATTTTTTTAATTCTTCTTTTATATTCAAGTTTATTACTTCCAAGCAACTAAACCATTATACTCCATTATGTTTCATGATTCCTGAAATAAGTTTATTTCCTAACATATATTGCTTTATTATCCCTATATAATTCGCAACTTGCGTAAATTTATTTACTTGATCCACAATATGTACTACGTGCAATTTTTCTCAAATTTTTAGACTTTCTTTTGTTTCAAAAAGAGCGCGTGTCTCGTACACTTAGCCGTCCAATTACCTCGCGCTGTTAGCATCATTATAGGCCGACGCTGCTTCCCATTTTCTCAGCCGCGACCTTCGTGGTCACGGCTCGACTGCGCTACTTACGGTACACGGTACCGTGCGTGGGCGTGCGCGAAAGCACGCCATTTCTTTTTACCTTTTTCGCAATCGATTCCGTTTTGTTTTGGCTGCTCGTTTTTTCCTTTTTTTTCTTTTTTTATCCTCTGCCTTTTATTTTACTTGTACCGGATGTTCTAGAAAAAAAAGCGAATCGTAATTTACAAAATGTGTATTTCAGTTTCTTTCCGGTACCATAATTTCTTTTCTAAAAAATTAAGTCTTAAAAATGCTTATTTTATGTACAAAAATTGCTCTAAAAATTTGATCTTCAAGGAACAATAGTAATAAGATGTTTAAAATAATTTATAGTGCGATCTTTAAATCAAATGACGATGATAAAAATGATGTTATAAAATTAGCACTTTACATTTCAATTGTCCGTCTAAGTTTGTACGACAATAATTTCCTCGTGGACAGATAATGGAGATATAATTTACGTGCCATAAAACGAGCGATTAAACTTTTGTAAAAATTGCGCTTGAAGAGTCGATTCAAAGTTGATGATTCGGAAAAAAATGTTTTTTCACGTGTTGCAATTGATAAATTTTCATTCAAAACGCGCACTTTTATAACTGCACAACTGTCACGCCAATAAAAAGTGTAACAAAAATGAGAGGACTTTTTTTATCTCCAAATATTAAATTGAGTGATTTAACGGAATAATGTGTTAGCAGTTAATTAAATAAATATGTTGGACAATTTTCACACAGAAAGACAAAATGATTTATTTATCATTCAACAAAATTAAAAGCGAACAATTTTAAAGTCATTAAATATTTTTGTCTTGCAAAAGTATTTTAAAGAAAATGTGTTTTGCCTTGACCTCAGGTGTTACACTAAAGCAAGTAATATAATTTGCGTTGCTCGTTTTTAAAGTTGCGCGATCTTGAACTTACAACCTAAAAGGTAATGCAATCTTGTTTTGAAAACTAAGTTATATTCGAGACGTTCAATGTCTCCTGTTTTCTGTAACGGCGGAGTTAAAGTATCGAAATAGAACAACAGTCATAAAATGGTGCTACGACAGCTTGTAATATTTGCAGTATTGTGGGGATATCTTGGTAGGAAAATTGATAAGAACCGTAAACGGAAAACGTAATGCATATATAATAATCGTGCGTGACATTTTGACATTCACTGTTAATACCAATAATAAATAAATAATTGGTTATAACCAATAATAAATAAATAATTGGTTATAACCAATAATAAATAAATGTTATTAATTATTGGTAATATTAAAGACGTTACATAAAATTTTTATTTATTAAAAAAATATTTATTAACAAATTTTAATTTCCTTATGTAACTCATGTAAAATCATAAATTGTATTAAATATTCTTGAGTTTATCGTAGTTTGAATGAAACTAATGTTGGAGCGGTATCTAGTAACATTTCTTTGCTGGTGATTTAAACGACGTTGAGTTGCGTATCGTGATATTCAAGCGTGTCATTCATTATTGTCCTGGTCCATTAACTACAACATTAGACGCTATATGTAACTCATACGTACCATTTACATCAGTGAGTATCTTTACGTTACAAATGAACGTAATGTGCGCGCCCGCAGTAATCGAGGCTTATTATCGAGCTCTGAAGATCATCAAACACAATTCAACACGGATACAATTCAGAGAAATTAAGCAAATTTTAAATATGCTCATATACAATGTAAATTGTATGACACGCTCTCAAAATTAAATACGTAAAATTAACAATTCTTAATTTGGATATTATTTATCAAAGGATTTGATTAAATGACAGTGTTAACGTTTCGATGATTTATACTACTTTCGCAGAACTAAAATATAAATACAGAAAATTTAGTGTGTATACTCACAGCGACGAAAATATATTTCTCAAAATATATTTGAAATATATAATTTCTTACCGTTTTACATATAAAAAATATATATTCTATATATTTTTTATACATTTTTACAAATATATTTCAGAAAATATATAAAACATATATGCCATTTATATAATTTCTTACCGCAAATATATTTTTTAGGAAAAAATATTTTATATATATTTTTTATTGAAAATATATTTAAAATATACTTTCGATCGTGTGGGTAATTTCAAATCAAATTACAAGTATTAAATCATTTAACTATAAATAAATATTAAAATTACAATTAATCATTTTATTCATCAAACTTAAATTAATTACGTTGCTTTTACATTATTTATATATGTAAATAAATGCTATAAAGATTGCATTATATTTTCATATTTTGTATATATTATTCATTGAAGTCACAGAATTTCTATTTCATGTAGATAGTTGTTATCATATATCAAAAAGTTTAACTATAACTAGAATTAAAGTGTTCCGCGGTATGAGTATAACGCGATATTTTTAAATTTATTAATGTAAAGTATTTCTGAAAAATTTCTCTTTTTTTTGCGATTCTTCATCTGATAATATAAATTTATCAAAATCAAAAAAAAATCAATCATTATATATATTGTAAATTTCATAACGATATTTGTATATACGGTTCATAATACCTAAATGTAAAAATCTAATATTTGTAATGTATAATTTTAGTATTATTATTTTGCCAACAATGCATCTGAACATTAAAATTACAAAAACAAAAAATGTCAAATGTAATTTGGTCTAAGATCAATTAGAATTCATCTTTCTCCTACTAAAATTAAAAGCTGAATTCTGACTGGCTTAATTGTAAAATTAGTTGGTTCCATATTGTTCATATTAAATTAATGTATAAAACTAGTTGATTTTATTTTTTGAATATATACATTTTTATTGATAGGTAAATAATTTTAAATTTGTACATATCAAAGAAAACATATATAAAAATATAAATGTTAATAATTTGAATATAAATACAATATAATATTATAATAATTAGAATATATGATTCACTTTAATTAACAGTAATTGTATCATATAATGATACCATAGACATTAAAGAGTTAAATAGCATATACAATAGCAGATGCGAAAAAAGACAAAATCGATTATATTCCAATAACCAATTTTGTTGAAAATCAGTTCAAACATTCATCCTTTTGATTATCTCAATTACATTCGATACATAAAGCCACTGCACACCTATCAACTATACTTTTTCCCTTTAGGAAGTGATATTTTATGTTTAAAATATGAAATTTGTCGAGTTATTTGCTTAAAAACTTTATAATAGAATTGCTTTTTCAAAATAACCTTTAAAATTGTAAAAAACTAATCATTTAAAAATATATAACTTAAATTTTAATTGTCTCTTTTTATTATCGTCAAATGAAAGAGAATACAAAATATTACGAAATATGCTCCCCACATGGACGAAAATATATTTCTTAAAAAAATTGAAATATACAATTTGTTGATGTTTTACGTGTACAAAATATATATACAATATATTTTTTATATATTTTTACAAATATATTAAAAAAATATTTAAGAAATATATATGTCACTTATACAATTTAAATAAAAAAATTAGTATTATTTGTTGTTGCCTTTTAGCGACCGATATGTAAAGTCGCATGTAATGTTAAATGTGCAATTATTGAGATATTCAACTGAAATGATAAAAGTACTTGAACAAACACATATTATATAACAATATTTTGCGCATTGACGAAAGTGTTACTTTTGTTTGTTCAAAAAATGAATAATGATCGAACTATAATATCTGTCAGTGAAGTTTGATAAAATACAATAACAGAAAAAATGGTTTTGCAATGAAATTCAATGAAATCGCATGACACGGCTACTTTCGCTTGCTCCTTTGCAAATCGGACATTTATGGAACACTTTCTTAACACATAAAAAAGGAAGAAGACAAAAAAATGGGTTACAGCAAAAAATAAAGAATATAGCATAGAATATAGTGGAGGGAGTCGGGATAGAAAATAGTCGAGGGAGGTCGTGAATCGCGGCATAACGAGGTTGTTGCGTAAGTTGTCTATCTGTCGGAGGTCCGTGCGGATACGATACTGGGCTCGTTCTTCTCGCATCTTTACCTCTGCGACTTGACGGCTAGGTGACTCGCTCTCGTTATTGATTATCCTGGTTAGCATGTAAACGAAGGAAAGCGCCGTTCCTGTCTGGACAAATGAACGCAATCAAAGCTCTCGTGTACACATAAACACACGCATACACACACGCGCTGATTGCATTAAATCCGTTTGCAAACTTTTGGCTTCCCGATTAATAATCGAGCCAGTTTGCCAAGGTTATGACAAACGTGACTTCGCAATTATTTCATTGCATTTGTAACTTGTACAGTCTGAGAAATGAATGCCTGCTCTTTTCAGTATGTTACATTTCTGTTTAATTGGTTAATTAACAGCAGATTGAACAAAGATGCAGCATACAGAAAAGACCAGGCATTCATTTCTCAGACTGTACCATCGAGTTTTATTAGCACATGTCGTCAATAGGTGGGACAGAATTCTAATGGGTTCGCAGTTTTGATGCATTGATAACTTTAAATAAATTATAACTATAAGCAAATTCAAAGACAAAATTCTCATAGTCGGATTTTATTACATTTTTATTTTCTGTATTAAATTGTATTAAAAGATTTAATAAATTTTTATTTTCTGTAATAATTTTTGAAGTAAATTGAAATAATATATTTTATTTTATTAAGAAAGAAAATTATTTTTTTTTCTAAAACGAAATATGAAATCTTTATTGTGATATTTCAACCTTTACGTTGAGATGCAGTTGCGGTTATACTGGACTTAGACATTATATTATATTATATATTTCTTATGTTTTGCCTAATGAGTATAATAAGTGTATTAAAGTAAAGAAAAACATTGCACGAAATGAAAATCACGGTCATGATTATAAGGAAAGATATAAAAACTTTTATAACCTGACTTACACAGATACCGGTTTTACGTCAATTCAGAAATAATGCTTTTGGAAGTCATAAGCTGGTGTGTTCATAAAAATAAGCAACTTAAACGAAAAAAAAGAATAAAATCCTAACGATTTTTGTCTTTGCTTTTTTAAAAACTCGTTAATTTGATTAAAAAAGGAACTGAAAAAAGACAAATAAACACACATGAAAAAATTTTATGTCCCCTTTTCATAGTGCGGATTTTCAATTTTAGCTTCATAAAATGTTTACGGTTGAACCGTATTAAGTAGATTTTTTTATCAAATGGTTAATTAATTTCAGAAAAGCGAAATCTTTGCGTTTTTATGATGATAGAAAAAAAACCTTTTATAATGACTATATTTCTAAAAATATAATTAGTTATTTGTATAATAATTATATAACTTATACTAAATAAATATATAAATATATAACTTATGCTAAATAAAAGTTTAATAAAAATTATTAATTTCTAATTTCTTAAAAATTACTATACCATTTTTTAGTATACACAATTATATTTTTTATATTACTTTATGTTATTTTGTACATTGATGTCGAGTTATCCTCGCAAATTCATAAATTATATAGTAATTTTTATTAAAAGTATAGTAATTTGTATTAGACTTTTATTTAGAGTGTAGCATATACGTAACTTCTTGAAATAAAATGTAAAACATTATATTTCAGTAATAATTCAAAAGATATATATTTTAAACAATTATTCATCACTGATATGAAAAGTCGGTGACATCATTAAGTATTACATTATAAAAAGTTATCTACGAAATGACGGTTTCTCACGATATGAACAACTAAGTACACTTGAGCAGTGACGTTGGAGAAGACCGTTTTTCACCGTAATTCAAGCAGAGCCGCAAATTATTGCGCAACGTTCCGTTGCATACTTCTGCATTCACCATACAGATTATCGGTCCACTTCTTCTATCAATTCGCCACTTCTCGTGATGTGCACATTTTCTCATCAAAATTCTAATGCAAATAGAATGTTTGAAACAAAAATATAATATAGAATGTTAAAAAATGAAAAAAAAACCTCTGACAGGGAAAAATATGAAAACTGAGATTAATTTATGCACGAAATATATGATATATATTCATACAAAAGCTGTCACTATTGCATAATTTATTATAATGCTCAAATAAAGAATCGTCGAAAGCACTATTGGATTCGTTGATATGGCAGTATTTTTTCTCCTTTCAAAGCACCCGCGATGAGCAAGAAGATACAAAAAATGCGCAGAAAAAAAGGGGCGAGAGAGAAAGATAGAAAAAAAGCTGCGAGCTTGGCTCCAAACATAAATCTGGGTGGCAATGCGTGTGTCGAGTCATGGCTGCACCGTAAATCCTGCTTTTAAAGTGCTCCTCAGGCGCATTACCAGCCTTCAGTCGAACAACGCGTCATCCTAATATTTGTGTCAAACATTTTGTCTGCTATTTTGTAACATAATTGCATTTTTTTAAATTTGAATCTTTCTTCCAATTTATTTTACAAGAAAATGAAGCTTCTGGAAAAATGACTTTCTTTCATAATTTATTAATATCTTGAGTGATGTTGAAAAATTATACAAGTAAGGAAAAGCTTTTCCTTAAATTAAACAAAAATATATTTAAAATTTTTTTTCAACTAAAGCTTAATTTATTTCTTTCTAAATGAAAGTCAAAAAATAAGATAAGCTGAATAAACCGTTTTATAAAATAATGATTATGAATAGAAAATTTTTCAGACACGAATTTGAGAAATGTGAATGAAAGAACTTTTGTATATTGTAGCATTTCGTTAGAGATACAGTTTGTTTATTAAAGAATTTAAAACAGGTGAAATAATTATTCACATTGTTTCAATACGCTTTATGATTCTTTTATTTTTTACATGATGTTTGGATTGCTCGAATCGCAAAAAAAAAACGTAGTCCTGATTATATATTTATGATTTTGCATTTAAGTTAAAGCAGAGCGTAGTCGCGCGTTATTATTATATTCACTTCCTGTCATATCATATTCCATGACGTTTTTAACATTTTGCAGACTTCTATATATCGAATTGGGCTTTTTTTATGGGGGGAATTATACACATGGTCTGAGACGGACAACGGTAAAATACACAGCATAAAAAGATTACACATTCAATGTGTTGCCTTTTTTTTTATTTTCTTGTTCTGTCTACGTCAACAATCGTGACAAGTTTCTTACTTTTGACGACTAAATAAATTCTGTTTTACCCTTTTTACCCGCACGTAGAAGTAATTGAAAAAACGTTGGGAAAATTATATAATTTTGTTATTCAAATTCATCAAAAATAACATTTTACAAAAAAATTCAACTGTATATCAAATAAAAACAAATTTTGAGATTTTATTTACTGAAAAGATTTGTTACCAAAGTTATCAAAGTTATTTAATAACTGACAAATTTCAAAACTTTTTTAATTGTAAAATTAATTAAATTTTTACTAAAAACATTGATTTGAAATGTCGAATGTATCTCACGAGATACAATAAACGAAAAAGAGTTAAACTTAGTACATTTTAATTGCAAAAATAACAATTTTCATATGAAAAATTGAATTGCTTTATTGTTATCTAAAATGTATTTTATATGTTGAAATGTAAAAGTATATGCATATGAATAAGATATTAGAACATGCAAAAATTGCATTAAAGTATAAGAAAAAAGTGGCAGGATTTTAATAAAGTTCTTATTATTTTATTATACACTGGCGCAACGGCTAGGGAGAGAGGCTATTTATATAAAACCAGATCCCAGTACAATAGCAACTTTCTACTCCTACACGGAAAATGGTACACAGAGTTATTAACGAGTGTGCGTTAACCGCACATTTACATGTTCATGTGCGCGAGAGCTGACTCTTGGTGTATTTCGCTGCCGCGGTCGTCGCCGCCACGCCGTGTCCCGGTCGTGTTTTCTTGGCGAGTCCGCTCATGGAAACATCGGGACAGCAAAAATATTCCAGCAAGAACAGTAAAACAAAACTGTCCAGATTAAAAAGAAACATCCAAGCACATAGTGAACATCACTGTCCAAACAGTAAGTTTCATAGGTCCGCACATTAAAAATCACTGTGCTAAACATTAACAATATACAAACAAGTAAAACCCATGCGCTGGTCCAGCGTATTGCTAGTCTACTGATGCGTTGGACAATAAAAAATATAATATTATTTCTTGTATTCTAAAAATTGCAATAAATATGGTAAATATGTTTTTATAACTGAAGTTTGAAAGTATTTTTTTACGTAACATTTTATTTATTATATAAAAATTATCTAGAAGAAGCATTAATAAAAAAAAAACAATTTTCGATTTTCTGTAATATTTAGAATATTCAAATTGCGATTTTCAGGAAAAAGAGAAGCAATAGTATATATGTTTTTATTTAAATATAATATTTTTTCTATATTACTTATATTATTTTATTAAAACAATTATATATTGTGTGTATATTAATCATTTTTATTCAATATAAGTATAAGTGAGAGAAATTATTTATTTAAATTACATATTTGCATATGCCTTACAAATTTCTTATTTCAGCGACTTACATAAATGATTCAACCTAGGATGAATAATTTACTGTTTGGACAGGTAAAATCATTATGCTGAACCAGCGCATGGGTTTTTACTTGTTTGTATTTTTACTGATTAACACAATGATTGTTAATATGCGGACCTATAAGACTTATTACTGTTTGAACAGTGATTTGGAGTTTGCACAATGTGTTCCGTTGTTTTTTTTCCTGTCCCAAAGTTTTCTTTGGGACGGAAAATTATGCGTGTCGTCAAAAAACAAAAATAACGTTCTTATTCAATCGATTAAGCGTATCTTTTCAGCTATGTTATATATATTGATTTGTAAATAAAAGGTTTGATGATTAATAAAACCGAAATTATAATGTTGCCATAGAGATATAAGAAAGACAATATTAAAATATCTTCTTTTTTTAATTTTCGATATAAAGAAAATAAGTAAATTCAATTCTTTTACTTTTTGAAGGTTTTTTATTAATTTTGCTTATTAATCGTTTATACTTTACGCTAGAAATATTTTTTCAGATATCTTTACCATAAATATTGGAAAATATAGAATGTAAAATTGTTTAAGCTGATGTTGAGTGAAATTAGATTTTAAAAAAATACGAAAAAGTATATCGACTTAAATTGCCAAAACTTTTGGCAATAATATTTTCTGATAGTAATTTATTAGCGCAAGTTCCTGTTATAATGATAACAGCGAAAAATTGCAACATTTGGAGTAAGAATTCCAGTAAGTTGAAGAAGTGAAGGTAAACTTAGAAGTAAAATAATAGAACATTTCCCATAAATTTTTCACATGATACTTTATCCGAAGACGTGTAATAATTTATAAGAATACACACTCGGAGATAATGCAACAATTGAGTACAAAAAGCTTACATAATAAAGATGAAGTGTAACTTATTATTATAATTATATTTCTCATAACCAAATACGACATTGGTTATACGGTATTTCAAATTAAATAAATGTTTAAAATTTTAGAAATTAAAAGACATTATAACGCTAGTACAAAAAGTTGATAATTCTGGACTTGTAAGTCGCTTAAGTTGCATACGATAATTTTGAAAATTATCGTATCAAATATCGTATCGTAAGCAAATATAAAAAAAATTGACGACACTAACCAAAATATAATTTCTCAATGTTTTCAGAATTTATTAAAAGACATATATATTCAAAAAACATAAATAAAGTATGCGGGAAAGTATCTAAAGTATGTGGGAATACTTTCCAGCACACTTTATAATCATTGTTGTGAAAAATGTAACATCTTGCACTTAAATTAAGGACGAAAACATAATTTCTGAATGAAAGTGTTATACAAAATTCTGCTTAAAAAGTTCAAATAAAACAATTAATATTCCATGTTCACTTTACAATAATTCACTCGCTAAAACTGCTATAAATTTCAATAAGATATACCAAAGTAACGTCTAACCGTGTATCATAAAATAAGTGTGTGGTTCGTTTTCGTTTAATTGGATATAACTTAGTTAAGAAGGAATTGGGCGACACATTTTTTTGTCTAGAATATCCAGTTAAAAGTTCTTCCTTGTTCATTAGTTCATTGTGTCAAAGTAAAAAAATTTTTTTTTATTCTTTCAAAAACAAATAATGAAATGTACTCCCTAGACGTATCTTGAAAAAATGTTAATTCATAAAACATTCTTCTTCTCAAAGTGTAAGTTTATCAATTACAATTACATGGCATAATGTTTTTAACTTTCCTCCTATGCTCGTGAAAATAATTGGATTATCTTTTAGGCAAGTTTTCTGACGTAGAAATTAAAAAACTTACGAAGTTTAAGTTTTTATAAACAGCGTTCATTCCGTAAAATTGAATTCATATACATTGGAAATACTAATGCCATTACAATTTCGTTACTAAAACGATTAGCGAAATAATTCCAGAAATTGTTGTTTAATTTTTAAAACATATAAATGCCAATTTGTTCTAAATTATCTGATTATCCAAAACATTAATAATAGACTTAAAAAATAGTTAAAACTAATGGAAACTTAACAGTGAATAAACAATCGTGCTATAACTGTACATAATTATTGCTTCAAAA
>JABFPJ010001761.1:0-23231 GCA_022817425.1 Gryon sp. ZL-2020 | reverse complement strand
TGAATCGCCCAAATTGGGTGACTCGTTCGCCCAAATAAACAGTTGGCTTTTGTTTGGGCGAATGAGTCACCCAATTTGGGCGATTCAGTCGCCCAAACTGGGTGACTCGTTCGCCGCAATTAGAGAACATCAGTTCGCCTCAGAAAAAGAGAACCGCTGGCCCAAAAAGCTCTCAGTGTGTAATTATAGTGTACATAAAGGTTGTACATAAAGGGTGTACTCAAAGTGTACATAAAGGGTGTACTTATAGTGTACATAAAGGAAAAAATTTAATATAGAATCGCAGGGTGTAATTGGAGTGTATTAAGTACACTTCAAATACACCTACATTGCACCGCTGAACTGATTTATTAAAAAAAATTATGGTGTAAAATTGGTGTAAATGTCGGTTTTCAAATTCAGTGTAAAAAGTTCCGCCTTTAGACCGTAATTACACCACAAATACATGATAAATACACCAAAATTACACTGTGAACCGTAAATACACTACTTATACACTACTTTTACACTGAATTGTGGTGTAAACTCCGACGTCAGGGCCACATTGACTTTGTTATTTTTGAGTAATATTTAAGAATATCTAAATTCGGATTTCATGTAATAAAAAATGACCGAGCGCAAGAGACTCAAAGTTACCATTTAAACCCTTCATTTCTTAATTAAAATGCTCAAATTTGAACCTTTTGCGCTCGGTCTTTTTCCGTTCCACAAGTTCCAAATTTAGACATTCTTAAACATTACTAGAAAATTATTCAAATCATTGTGGTCCTAAAAAATTACTTATTTCCACCGCAGTCTAATGTGTATATTTGTTATTTTTGTTTAATTAAACATTTTTGGTTCTTTAGAAAGTGTAAAAAACTTTATTCAATTAAAATTTGTTTAAATTTAAAAATAAATAAAATAAATGATAGATAATTAAATTAATAAAATGAATGATACATAACTATAAAACAAACCTAAAGCAAAAGCAAAACCAAATTATTACACTTTAAAAATCAATATGTGAAGTTTTAAATAAATCAAGTATAATCATTCGACTTTTTAAAACAAGTGAATAACATTTTATGTAAGCATCATTGAACACAACGTAATGCAAGCAGTTCTTGCGTTGCGTTGCATCGCGTTTGAAAACCAATGAATCCACCTTTAGCGTCTTTGAGAACACATGTCATCGGAAAATTCCGCGCCAAAAGACTTTTAATTTCAAACCATTTTTATTTTTCTTATACAATATTATACCAAAATGCTTTTAGATTAGCCTGTATATAATTATGTGTCAAAACAAGTTTTATTTTTGTACACAACTTTTATTATATTCTTACTTATTTAACTAAATTTTATTTAGCAACTTTTATTTTATATAACACTTTATAGCGTTGTTCCTCAATTAATACAAATAATTTTACATATATATATTTTTCAATTTTTATAATAAAAATGAAATACCCTTAAAAAACATAATTTTATAATATAATTATTTTAAATAAAAAACTAACCACAAGTTTTTCTTTCTGTTAGTCAGAATTATTGATTTTATTAATATAAATGTAATTTATTTTTATATCAATATGGAAAAAAGAACTTTAAAGTACAAATTTTTTTATTAGTTAAAAATCATAAAATTATATATAAATCAAGATGTGGTTTTGTTTAATTATATTAAGTCATATCAGAATAAATAATTAAATATATGTATTGTATAGTAAAGCATGAAATACTGCATAGCCTTCATGGATAGTCCGATAGTGTCATAGTGTATGTGTATCTAATCACGACGCATGTCTGTTCTGATCTTCTGATGCTGTCGTTTTGTTTCTCGTCTTACATATGAAATGCCGACTTTTCATCGCATATGATTCGTTTACGAGAATAATTGAATCACAATAAGTGCGGATAAGAGTTATTCTTCGTTATAATTGATGAAATAAGCAAGGGGATTACTTTTTGACATGTGAATTGCATCTTACAACAGGTTAGAAAGTAAATTTATGTTTCTTCCCTGATTTTAGGTTATAATGTCTAAATTGCGAACATAAGAAATTTTGATTGACACATTAACATGGAGTTGAAATACAAAACAAATATATATTTTCAATGTTGTTCCCTTTTTTCATATGTTTAATCATTTGCCAATAGAATACTGTTTTGTTTGGATTTGTAGATTTACGTATAAAAGTATGAGTGCACTTTATCTCATTTTAAATAAATAGTTTTTGCAGTCATTAAAGAAAACATAAGTTGATATTTAATTGCATTAAACGCGAATTAAAAACAAGCCGAATAACTTTTATATTAAAACATTTTGTAATAGTTTTTATTGAATAAAAAAAATTATAATATTTTATAAAATCTAAAAAAGTATTACAGTTTTAAGTTACATTTTATCTCGTTAAACTAAAGTTTTTTAAAAGTTTCATTTGTTTTGTTTTATTCTTATAAAATTTAATTTAATTTAAAAAATAACAACTTTTTACAGACAAACATGGAATCCAATTTAATAGCACTTCTACAACTTGCTTCGAGTCAAAATCCTAATGAATTAAAGTCAGCTGAAGAATATTTACGGCAATTGCAGCGAGAAGATGGATTTTTTTCATCGTTATTAGTAAGACACTCATAATCAACACACTCAATTTGGAAGTGGTAACAATTGAACGAAATTTTAAATAACGAATTATTTGGTTTTCATTTCAGAATATCTATTTTAATCGTTCGAATGATATCCAAGTAAGGTGGCAAGCTATTATATATGTTAAAAATAATATAGCATCACATTGGCGTGACAGATCTCAGTAAATATAATTTATTTTATTTATGTTGTTATCAATGATATATAATATTGTTATAATAGGGATTATACAATTGTAATTTACAAACTTAAATTTTTGTTACATATAAATAACTTGTATATAGTGCACATAATAAAATTTTATATTATATTTTTTAGTTTTACTGCCGAAGCAAAATGCATTAGCAAGGAAGAAAAAGCATACATTTTTCAATTAATAATGAATGACTTTAATGAACCAGTGAAACAATTAGGTGTTCAATTAGCGGTCGCCATTAGCAGAATTGTAAGGTATAACTAATTTACTTACTTTTTCCTGAAATATTTGTCAACATTTTTAATCAATTTAAACATATTATTATAGATATATATATATTTACTTACAATATTTCCTTACATTTTTTTATAAAATATTGATTTATGTCCTTCTGCTTTTAGGCTAGAATGCAAAATGGAAAAAGAAATCATACTCACATTACAAAACGCGATAAAATCGGAAAGTCGTGTTGTTCAGTATCAGGCATTATTAACGTTTTATCATGTCGCAGATATGTTACAATCGATGATTATATTGAATTCATTTAGAGGTGAAGATACTCCAGTCCGTATATTATTTAAGAGCTCGTTTGAATATTTCGTTAGTTTATGGAATTCACATGCTCAGGCGTTTTTTATGCTCGTATCACAAAACGAAACAGACGTTAATGAAATACGGTCTCAATTAGATTTAGCGTTAATGTGCACGCGAATTTTGAAAAGTTTGTCTCGTAACTTCAAAGACATTCTAAACAAGTATGAGACTCAAATTGACGTATTCATGAATCTTATTTTTGAAAATGCGAGAACTGCTATAACGTGCAGTAAGTACTCAAAATGTTGTAAATTAATATGAAACTTAATTTTAAAATATATAATTATTGTTTAAATTTGTTTTCGATTTTTCCAGGACATACATTGTTAACACGAAATATCTATTTGGAAGAATGTGATAAGTTTATAACTTGTATGACGGCACCACTCCTTACTATGAAAAATTGCACGAATGTATATAATTTAAAGATGTATGAATTTGCATACTATTATTGTTTTACAGACGAAGGTCAAAATTTAATGTTTGAAAGATTAAATATCAACTTATTACTTATGTTAAAACGAGGTAATTAACTCATTTACTTTCTTCTTGGAATTTTTTAATTATATAAATTACTATAATATATTATTATAATAATATGTATATAGATGCATTTATTTCCGAGAATCTGAGCCGTGGATATTCTCAATTAATATTTATATAATTGTATATATTTTAATATTAATTTTTAAATTGTAATATTATTTGTGAATTAGAAAATTGATCCACTTCTTTCATACGTATATTTTTCAGATCATCTATCTGAAGAATATGATTACGATCCGTCTGATTCTGAATCATTAAATGAACATAATTTTTTTACTGTGGAAAAACAGCGAGAAATGTGTATAAGATTAATAACAAGATATTTGGTATTAATACGAACTGAATCAGACTGGGAATACCCAGGTAATAATTGAAATATCAATAATGAAAAATAAAATAAATTAATTTTTTCAACATTAAATATGCATTTTTTAGTGGCGCGAAATGAGTCTGATGAATCGTGGAAATTTTGTCTAAGGGTAAATAAATCTATTTTACAATTCAGCATTTATTTGACAATAAATATCTTAAATGACGACGATTTTATCATTTCAGTCGTGCGTTGAAAACACTTTTGCAAATTTATTTCATGCCTTTCGAGAAGTTTTTACGAATACATTGATGGAGTTGGTAAAAGCACAATGTAAACCTTTAAATTCCGATGACTTATCAGCAATTTTACTGAAAGATGCTATTTATACTGCTACAGGAATATGCGCTTCGGATCTTTATAATCAGGTATTTTGATATAAAAAACTTAAACAAAAAGTTAAAATTTAGTAATTATTTTTCAATTAAATTTAAATTATTAATTAAGTTAATAATGAATAACTTTCTATTATTAAAATTTGTACTTCTATAGATCTGTTTTAAAGAATGGTTGCAATCAACTTTAATTCAAGAATTAAATTTAACTGGAACTAATTCGAAAATCATTCGAAAACGAATATATTGGCTCATAGGACAGTGGATAAGTATGCAATATTGATACTTATAATAATGAAATTTATACAATATAAATAATGTATATAATAATTTGTATTTTTATTAGATTGTAGAAGTTACCATGATTATACTTCAATTCTGTTTGAGATATTAGAAGCAGGAATATGTAAAGAAGAAGATATGGGTGCACGATTAACAGCTTGCTTCGCTTTTCAATCAGCTATTCAAAAGTTCATATTAATTGATAAAGGGTTAATCAATAAATCTTCCAAACCCGTACTCGATTCCATGTTGACAATTCTAAAGGATGTTGATGATTGTGACATGAAAGTAATTCAAACACAAATTATTCAATTAAATATTAAACTAAAATACTTTTATGCTAATGTTATTAAGTATTAAAATTTAAATGAGATGAACTAAATAATTTTCTCTTATTTTAGATGCGTATTTTGTCCATTATCACTGATATGGTAAGAATAGTGGACTGTAAATCTGACAATGAAAATTTAATAATATATTTGCCACATCTTTGGCATGAAAATGATGATCATCATATGTTACGTTGCGCTATAATCACAATGTGTACATATTTTATGGAGGTTCGTTGTTCCTGTGGAATTAAATAAATTATCATTTATGTTAATAAAGTGTAGCAATTGTAAATTTAACGTTAAATTTAATTAATATACAAATTAAGCTTTCTTTTATTGCAGTGCCCGGAATGGAGGAGGCTTATTTATCCTTTTATTATGGAAGTGATCTCCACCAGTTGTGATATGAATCACGAAGGTCATATTTATTATTTGGAAGATGGTCTTCGATTATGGCGATCTATGTTGTCCAATGCACAATCATCAAGTCCAGAAATCACAAATCTCCTGCAAAATATGCCTGCACTATTAGGTTAATAATTCTATTTACAACTTTTTGCTTTTTTTACCTACATTTTAAACATATAAATAAAACACTCGTCTAAATAAATCGTCAAATATTTTTATGCATCTATATTATAACAATTCCAGATCGCTCTGCAGAAAATTTACAGATTTGTTTAGATATAATTGTATCTTATATTTTGTTGGATCCACAAGAATTCACAAATGGATCAGCACATGCAATTGTAGAAGCATTAGATTCAATAATAACTGATTTACAGAGCAACGGCGTTTCTGAAATCATGAAAACTGTACTTTTATACATGACAGCATGTCCACAGCAAAGTATTCCAGTTTTAAAACCTCTTTTAATGCGAGCATTTGAGTATGTATGCAATTCTTATTTTAGTTTTACTACATATATAACATTAAGCTAATAGTTATAAGTTATTTCTTTTAACACACCACTTATAAAATGTAAATAATACTTATTTAATAAAATAAATATTTTTACAGCATTGTTTATTTAAACAGAAGAGATTATGATTCTCTAAGCTCTAAACGAAAAAGTTGTCTTGTTACTGCACGACTTTTGTTATCTTCTGGAGATGCTTTTCTTCAAGTAAATATAATAGCTGTATAATAATAAAATTAAACTTTATTATATTAATTATAATCAAGATAGATTTATTGGATTATTATCTTGTTAAAGATTAAATAATTTTTTATTTTACAATATATTTATGCTTTCATTACTACATTGTTTAGATGCTCAGGGAGGTAGCTCATAAAAATGAAGTTACTGAAGATTCAGCTTTAGAAAGTGTGCTCGCACACTGGATTTTTATATCGGAGTATTTGGGCCCTAATGATCATAAAAAATTAATGTCATTAGCACTTTGTGCACTACTCAATCCTTCCAGTCCTTCAGTAGTTTTCCAGCGCTTTGGCTCGATTATCAAAATCATCGTTCAAACGTTAAATGACATTGATTCAGAAGAAATTGACTTTGTATTAGAGTAAGATATTAATAAATATATGTTTTATTTAATATAAAAATACGTTAAATTAATAAGTTGACATATAAAATGAATTTGATTTTTAGATTTGATATTGAATTAGATTCGGATTTTGAATTAACAAAGTCAGAACATGAAAAAAGAAAGGACAGATTGGTTCAACATGACGCAATATTAAGAATTTCTTTGAAATCGGGACTGCAGGGACAAGTACGTTATTTTATTTGTTACAATTATGATATAATGATATATGTAATTAAGAAATATTTCATATACAAATTTTGGGTCTATAAATGTTTATTGAATTTTTTAATTTTTAATTTTAGTTAGAAGCATTAAAACAAACATATGGAGAGAGCCAGTATGTTGACTTAATGAATTGTGTGATACAAGAAATTCAAGAACAGTTAAATCATCACATGGGGACTGAAACAGCCGATAACTTGAACACTATGTTATAAGCGTACAAGTGTTAACTATTAACTGATATACCATTAGACTTAGTTGCAATCAATCGATTGAATAACTTTTGAAACAGTATGTAGAAAAGTACTGAAAACAACACATTTATACATTTTTCTTTACTGCTTTCTTTTTTAATACGTTCCATTTTTATTTTAAATTATAACTCAAAAAAGAAAGAAGTATACCTTGTATGTTTTGGAAACAAGTTAAGCAATCGAACAAAAGCACAGTTGCAACCAAGCCTACTACTATTAGTGTACATTCAATATTTTACAATTGTAAAACGGTACTATTTTGTTGTATGATAAATATTGTTTCGCTGTATTAATAATGTTATAATAATAAAAGAATCTACTAAATCTATTAGGTTTTACGGAAAAAGTAAGAGAAAATATTATTATAAGTTAAAACGATAATTTATACGTTTTATTTTAAAATTACTACAATAAATGTAATATTTTTTTAATTTAATCTTCATTGCATATAATTTGTATTTTAATGAATATATTACAATGAAATTATAGACTCTACTATATTGAACATTTAGTTTTAAATGACATTTTAATTAAATTATTCCATGATAGCACAGAAAAACATGAGCGGATTTGTACGAAATTGACGCTATTCCGAGTCCCTTAATTTAAGTGGAATTTATGCTAACTTTTCTATGACATAATTGCACAAAATTTGCATGGAATTTGTGTAAACCATTTATACAAGAATTGTATATCTTAACTTTCCACCCTTTATTTACTGATAAATATAAGCATTTTTGTAAATGTTAAAACGAATATGACTCATTTTTTAAATAAAAAATTTAGCTTGCATGGAAATTACATAAAAAAGCGGGCACAACAGCGTTAAAACTTCATGCAAATTTAATGCAAACTATTAATCCTTTAATGTTTAGTGTATCATATATGATACAAATGATACAATAACTTTTAATTAAAATAACGAATTAATTTTTAATTTTTTTCAAATTTCGTTTGCATTTATGTATTCTTTAATGTTTACAGAACATCAACCATTAATACATTATGAACAAGTTTTAATCCTCATATTGTAAAAATATTAAATAGACAATTTTATTAGAAAATTAATAATTTAATTTAATTTCAATAAATTTTAAATTTTGTACAAAATGTCAATAAAAGACGTGTATCGAAATAAGAATAATTATTCTTAAATAGGCTTAACAATAATTTTAAGTTTGCTAGAATGTTTTAAAAGATTATTTCTGATTTGTATCTGTATATCTAATTGTTGGCCACCTAGTGGAATATTCTTTAGTTATTGCCCAGCTGTCACCACACGCTGTGTCAAAAGTAAAGAAGGTTATGTGCTGAATTTCCTCTCTCTCATACAATCGCAAGGCACGCCTAATTACATCCATTAATTCGGTAAGTCTTATTTTAAAATATATTGTCAAGTAATTTAATTTAAGGGAATGACAATGTTGACAGATGACAGATGATTTTAACAAAAAACTGTGTTTTCATTAAAAACAAAAGTGTATTACCGCATCTGCTTAGACTAAATTATTTATTCATGTTTAAGTTTTCCTACGTAATTACAATTGACTAATCAATTATTAAAATTTTACAATATATATTTCAGTCTCTCTACACTCTTAAGACATTGACAATGTGAAAATAACAGTTTGTTATGTGATGAATCATTTAATTGTTTTTAATCGTTTACCTCCTACAATGATTCTCCGTGCATTATTATGTCAGTAGCTAGAATACTATTGTTTAAGGATAATTAAAATGCACTTAAAGTCTTCTGATGAAAATAAGAAATGAAGATATAAACATTAGTGTAAAATTTAAAAACTCTAAATGGCATGATTTGAATAAATTTTCTTATGTATTAGTCCTTATAATTTCATATTGTTTTGAATATTTGCGGATTTTTTAAGTAAATTCAAAAGTGAGTAGTGACCTTTCCTTAGAGATATCTTTGATTAAAACATCCATTGAGATTCATACAAGACAATTTTTTAATGAAATTCGCAACACTGAATTCATTTAAGTTAAACAGAATTTTGTATATATATATACAATGTCTTATGAATATTATATTTATTAATATTATAAATATATGAGATATTCATATAGATTGTATAAAAGCGTTATTTATGTATATAATCTAAAAAAGTTGCATTATGAATCTCTATGACCGTTTAATCAGTGCACAGAAAAATTCTACATTTTCATTATTTTATTGTTCTATTTAGCTCAGTGATATTGATTTTGCATCGTATAAGTAATGTAAAATGAATTTAGATAAAAAATACAAATTTGTTTGAATGTGTTGACTTGTATGTGAAATGTATTCAATTAAAACAAACTTAATCCAAAAAATCATGAAAACTACTGTTACTTTACTAATTTTATTTGAAATATCACTTTTTTGACATATTTAATTATTACTATACATAATAATGAAGTAATGTTTACTTTGAAATGTATAATAAAAAGATATTTTCTTTTCAATTATCTATATATGTTGTGTTAATTTAATACTTTGAAATATTCAATTTAGAAATATCCTTAATATAAATACAAATGTTCTAAATTTGAATACGCAATTTGCGGGGGTGGTTTACTTAGCGGATGTACATTTAGTACTTCTCAGAATAGGCGTATACGGAATATTATCAACTGATAATACAGTTATCAATATAAATAGAATGTGACGATTTTCAATGTCAGTGCGTGTATACACTGCAAAGAATCTGGTTAATAATATATTATGCAGGGTGTATAAAATAATATATATCAAATAAATAAAAAAAGTACACCATGTATATTTGATCTTATTTTGAATTTCCGATACAATATTAGAAATTATTGTTTTTATATTAAAATATAATAAAATATGTTTTGTTAATTTATATTAATGTAAATGTATTTGTTCAATATTTATAAATAAAAAAATATACTTTTAAATATTAATAGAAAAACATTTTTTGAAAAAAATTGTTTCATTGGACTATGTTTGAACTCGTCTCGTGGCCAACTTCATACTAGTTGAAATAGACTGAAGATACATCAAGAACACGGAAGTTACACATCAAGAACGGAACTTGATGTGTAATTCGAACAGCACATAAACTTTTAAAAATATTAAATAAACGCGTATTTGATGTTTGAAATGACTAATAAATGTCAATTAAATATCTTCACATGTTTATGTGCTATACAGGTAATATATAACTTCCCTAGTAACAAATTAATATGGCAAACCCTAAAAAAAAGTTTGGCCTTAATAAGGTAAGCCTGAATAAGCATGATTTATTTGATTTTCTTGTGAATACCTGAATAAGCCGAATAAAGGCACATAAGGATTTGCTCTTAATAGGAACTCATATATATGCCAATTATAGGCCTCTTTATGATAGCTAATTGGGCTTTTGTAGGGTGTGTAACGCTGTCCCTTAAATTCACCTTTAAAGGCTAAAGTAAGGCCCTTATTTGAGTTATGATAGGCCATTAAATGTATACCACAATAAACCAAGGATGAGCCTAATTAGGCTTTCCTATGTCGGCAAATGAAGGGCATATAAAGGCAAAATCTGAAAAGTAAATATAATGTAAAATTCATAAATGAAATCATGCTTTGCCTTCATTTGTTATAATTAGGGCCTGCTTTTCCTTGCCTTAAAGAGGCATTACAATATTAGTAAGGTATACCTTATAAGGCCCAAATAAGTTCCAAGAAAAAACAACAATAATGGTTTGCATTCATTAGGTAAAATTAGGGCCTCCTTTGGCTTACCTTTAAGGGCGATATAGAGGGAAGGTGTTACATACCTTACAAGAGCCACATTTAAACCTGATAAAAACCTTTAAGGGCCCCTACGAAAACCTAGGGCAGGCCTAATAGGGGCCCGAAATAAATTGTTACTGGGGATTTCTCACTCACTTAGCAAACAAAAAACTCATCAAACATTATTTTATTAAATAGCATATTACATAAATCATAAATTAAATTAAAAGTGTTCCTTCTTATTGAAATATAATAGTATGATATGCATAATTTAAGAAAGAATTAGTTGCTTTTGTAAAAAGTACAATTATTTTGTGAAAAGACTGTAAAAAACTACAACAAATAATATAAAAAATATTGAATATTTCTAAACAAATAAAAAAGAAAAAACCAGACAATTTTACAATTAACAAAGATCACAAAAATTAAATAAAGGTTTACTTTTTGTCCAGTTTGCAAAATAATTAAACTTCACAAGATTAAAAAAAATTGCAATATATTTTAATTGCAAATTATTCATTCCTGTTTAAAAAATTAAGTAAATTACGGGGTAATGGTAGAGGTATTTCGAGTGAAGCTAGGGATTTAGCTAGGAGTTATAGCGTCATAGGCGGTCATAGGGAAAGGGTCGTATAGGGTTTTCGCTCGGGCGAAACCGGCGATTCAGCTAGTCCTGTTATAAGATCGAACATTTTATTTATCGAATAATTATTACTTTAGTCAAATTTTGTGAAAGTTTAAATGGCAAAATGTCATGGTTTTACAGAATAGGATCACTATTTAAAAAAACCAAAAGGACTCATTTGGAAGTTTATTCTAGCTATGTTCTTATCAAAAATCTTGTGAGTACTGATACAGGTTTTAAATCGTTGCGGGTTTTCAAATATTATAACCCAGAAACTTCGTAATGATACACGCTCAGAAATTTTTGAATAAATTTGATTATTTATTTTAAAATATACATTATTTAAAGAAAATATTATGTTATTTACAATAAAATTTTACCATAAATTTGAAATGAAAATTATCATACTGTATGGTATCGCCTCCATAAATGAAAAAAACTATAAAAATTACTATACTGTCTCGGAATATCAACGGAATTTAATAAAATCAATAAAAAATTATTCCTTGAGTGTTGTATATATATTATAATTTTATTTAGATTTAAACTCCATGTAACGATCTCCCAACCTTGTATTGTCCGCTCCCAACTTTGCTTAACTTGAAGAACCAGCTGATGTATCCATTTCCACGACACTTAGAATGTTAACTTACCGACTACATTATTGACTAATTTTTACCATATCAAAAAAATAATTGTAAAGACAAAGAAAAATTATTAAATGTATTGATTTTCCCTACAATTATACTTTCTTTCTATTTAAGCTTGTAATTATAAACGAAATGTTGCATTTTTCATCGCGTTATTGTAAATTACGGTAATTTTTACAATAAAAATGTGCTACCTATTTAAGTCTAACTTGCTAAATTTTATAGTAAAATTGACCAATAATAACTGATTGTGTATGAGAATGTGACCTCGGAGAAGTATGGCTCCCAGAAGAAAGTTCCCTCAAGGAAGTGAGGCTCCTCCAAGGTCGTTTTTTTACAGATGTAGACTCCTAAGGTAGTTAGAGTTTCCTTTTTGATACTCCTTTTGCCTCTACTCTAGTTTCATAAAGTGGGCGTTTGAAATCTATGATATATTTTGAGAAGGGTGTTCCTCATGTTTCTTCTTCCACATTATCGAGCTACAGCGCTGACAGCTGCGAGTTCATTTTCTCCACTTAGCCTTCATTTGAAAAATGTGTTGTTGCGTAAGCGGGTGCAGCACCTTCCACATTACATATCCCTCGGTGGCCCACAATCGAGCCTATTCAGTAGCATACTCATCATCATATTCAACAATTAATATTCTCCACCCTCTGCGATTGTTCGAAATCTGGGTCCCGCAGCTTTCCTTCCACCTAAACTCTCACACCCGACTTCAGAGTTATCGACAAAGTCATACGATCTCTATCGGAATATTTATACTAATGCCAAATTAAAAAGTAATTCCTGTGGATAAATTTACATACTATTAACTAAAATAATAATTAAAAATAACCGAATAGAACTACATTAAACAAATATATGTTTTAAATATTATAATAAAATAATCACCTCAATTTAGGATTTCTCTTATTCATATTATTTTCATTAATTTTTTGTTTTCATTTTACGTGAAAATAAATTTCAAGTTCAACAAGAAACTCAAAAATACTTAATTCAGGTATACATTATCTTACAGACACTTCATTATTTTTTGCAAACTAACAAAAATACTCTGATTTCCACAAAATCGCCCCAAAAATAATTAAGATTTGAAAATAAAGTGGACCAAAATATAAATGCTTAAAGTGAAAGAAATGATTGTTAAAAGCAGCTTAAAATATAGTTATATCAAGCAGAAGACATTGGAGGTCAGATAGCGTTCGATTTGAGAGCGATTGAAAGCAGAAGCCTGCTGGTGGCTTTATGATTGTTGGTGAACTTTCGTCTAGGGATCAGTAACAAAGTTCGCGAGAGCAATGCTGACAGGCCTTTGCTCTTGGAACACCCAGTAGAGCAACGTGTACGCGTGCCTGCGAGGGTCGGCGGCGCATGTTGGTAGGAGATAGCCGTGTTCTCGCGTATCGATCGTGAACCAGAAAACTACCCCCAGAAAGGCGGCGCAGTGTTTCGAAAGACTCTCCGGCACGGTGTTCGTGCACCCACGCGCGTATTTGTTGTACGTACGTGATAGTTCGCCGAAAATTTTTCATCTCATCCACGTTGATTTCGTTTAGAGTTTATCTGCGAAAAGAATTTCACGACAGAGCAACGTTTTCTTAAGTTGTTTTGTGGCGATCCTGCCAGGATCAATTTGGAATTGTGTGATTTCACTCTACGCATTCTACACGAGGTAATTAACACTGGATAAATTAGAAGACCGTACAAAATTTTCAAAGATAGAGTCTTTATGTTACATTTGTGGTATCGAGTAACGCGAAGGAGATGTGGACTATAGAAAGTCAAATTGACGAATAAAGCATTTTTGATGTTGAGATTTCATTGAAGAATTTCCGTTCACCATTTCCGGCGAGAGCGGAAGTGACGAACGATTGAGTGAAAAGACGTTACTTGAAGATTCAAGTTGCAAAAGAAATTCAACTGACGATGATGTTTTTGTGGTGATAAGTTGCACTTTTCGGAGGTCATTGTGCAAAAGTGGTTTTTTTTAAAGTTACATTTATATTACGTCAGCAAGGTTACAATTCTCAATAGTATGGATGTATTTGAATAATCTTATTTGTAAATCAATGACATTCTTTGGGTTTTGAAGTAAATGTATATATATATATATATATATATATATATATATTACATCTATCTGATGTCATAAATGTAAATGCTAAAATTACTACGAAATAGTAATAAAATAAAATAAAAAAGTATCGTTAGCATTTTGCATAGTTTTTATAAATACGATAGTCGTGAACAATTTCTGAAAAATATGAACAAATCAATAAAGATTAAAGTGTAGTTTTTAAGAAATATACATTTGTATGCATTTGTTGAAAGTAACTAAACTTGCAGTTATTTTTAGGTAAATCAAGAATATAAAATAATATTTTCCAGCATTGCTTATTTTATAAAAATGTCAAAAAACTAAAAATATTATTTAGTAGTACACGTAAAAAGCTTTGGAACACCTTCAGGAAAGAAAAATAACAAAAATATTAAAAATATAAGTATTTTTTAACATAAGAAATTATAAATTAAACTTGGTAATTATAATTTTATACACAATTTCATTTGAAACTGACTTTAAATTGGTTGAAGCACATAATAAAATGTTGAACGAATAAAATTATGTCGCAATTTAATGCAACTGTTCAAATTGAAAAGTTACAACATTTTTTAATTATTCAAAATAATAAGTTTCTGTACGATTTTTTTCACATTTAAATTTAGTATTTAAAGTAGATTACAAGGTATTTAAGCTATATTATACTTTTTATTATTAAACAAACTGATAATTTGTTGAAAGTGCATAGTTTAAGAAAAAAATAATCTTCTATTCATGAATTTAATAAAAGAGAAGATATGTTCTAAGCTTTTGAATTGAAAATTATGGCAATCACGGATTAAGCTTATTAAAGTAAATAACTAAAATTTGACGATGTAACGCTAGTAACAGAATACACACGCAGAGAATAAATAATCATACGACCATGACATGGTCCTCGCGTAAGCGGAAAATGCACGCAAACGCAATTGATCGATTCACAATGAAAAGTATACAACACATTTGCAGGATGATTGTCCTGTAGTGAAGAAAATTGAATGCGCAACATTGATCGCTCCGAAACAAAAATATAATTATTGTCATTTAAATTCCTTTATCACTGTCAAGCGAAAATTGATAACCAGCAATATTGACTAATCTGTACAACTTTGCTCTTTTATTTTTGTATGTTATCAAAATCAAATATATAAACATCTATTGTGAAATTGTGAGAAATAATCATTTGCGTTTTTCAGTGTAAACTGAAGCGATTTTTAAAATTTGATGCAAAAGTTAAAAATACATATTTATCATTATTACATTATTTTTCAATATATTTGTGAAATACGAGCGTTTCGGTAGTATTTCAGTCAGGCTGAATATCTGCAAACAAATATTTTTCTTTTGTTGTAAGAAAACCACATGAAAAAGAAAACCTTCAACACATTATTGAAATTTATCCTTTGCTTTCCTATAGGCAATCCAAAGGTATAAAAGAAAAAAAAATGGTAAAAAACTCAAACAATTACACTACAAAAACAAGTGTCTCATTTTGAGACATTTTTGATGATTGAGACACCAAAAATGTCTCATTTATTCAATTTTAAGACACTTTTCGCGTCTCAATCATCAAAAATGTCTAAAAATGAGACACTTGTGTTTGTAGTGTAGATGATCACATCAAAATTCTTTCATCTCTATGGGTAATTATCAGAATTAACAAATGTCCCATATTTAGCCAGTAGCTGAGTACAATGTCACGCTTGGACCAGTTGCCAGTTTCGTATATCGATAGTTTTAAGGTGATTCCACACACGATCGAATATATATTTTCAAAATATATATAAAATATATTTTTCTGAAAAAATATATTTGCGGCAAGAAATTATATAAATGGCATATATTTTTTATATATTTTCTAAAATATATTTGTGAAAATATATAAAAAATATTTTAAAATATATACAATATATATTTTGTATACATAAAACAGCAAAAAATTATATGTTTCAAATATATTTTCGTCTCTGTGTGTGAATTATTATTCTTGTATTCAAATAAATAATAAGATATTTTTTTTATTTTTGTTGCTTATAATATCTCAAAAATAAATGCGTTATTCTATAAAGAAATATATTATCTATTTATAAAAATTAATCAAGAAATATCGAAACTTTACATATGCAAAAAGACGTAAAAAATTAAGAGATCATTTTTTATTATTTTATGAGAACCATATAAAATTCATGAGATTTAGACAGTATACTACATGTTTCATGTTAGATAACTTATTAAATCCTAATATACATGCACTGAGAGTTATTTGATATGAATTTTTACTACAAGTAATACCTGTCTTGGGACGTTTAGGAAAAAGAACAAATTTTACTATAAAATATAGTAAAATAGAATATGGAAGTAGTATTTTTCAAGAGTACTAACAGTAAATATTGCTATTTTCATATACAATTTTATTATGTTTCATAGTAAAATTTGTTATTTTCCTCGAAGTTCCACGAATGGTATGAAACATAATAAAAACTTATGTTAAAAGCACTATATCATACGATTCTGAGTGTTTTATTCTAGGATAAATTAAAGAAAATACTTCAATTAGAATTAAAGTTAATACTTACACAAAAAACAGTTTTCAACATATTTTAAAGTTCCAAATAAAATTAAACTTTTTAATGAAAATTTTCACTAATAAATCCAATAGTTTGATTTATTATAAAAAAAAATTATAACATCAATTAGATTAAAATAAAGTAGAGACCGAAGAAATTATGTTAACGAAATCAAAAGAGTGATAAAAATATGAAATATTTGTATTGTTAAGTTATTAACATGTTATATGTTTAGTTTAAATAACAGACATGATATTATTTTATTTAACAATTAATTAAACGTACACGGAAACAAATAATCTTACAAAATTTACTAAATTTTCTAATAATGTGATATTGGTATAAAAATATAATATTTGTTAGTCGAGTCCAGTAAAAATGTACAGAAATGTTATAAAAAGAATAGGATATATAATAAATTTTCATATAAAATTAATTAAATGATATTATTAAAGCAGTGAATATTTTGATCTTTTAATCGAATAATACTTTATTATTAGACGGTGGTTGTTGTATTATTATTTTCTGTGTAATATAATTTTTATATAAAATAGTATTAAAATTTTTCTTTAATTTTGCAATTTTATGTGGATTTCTTATTGATAAAATGTATCATAATCTGTTAGATTCATACATAACATTCATGACATAACAGACATCAATAACATAACGATGGATCTCCTTAAATTAACAGTACATATTATCACGTTTAAAATCCCTTTTAGCCTGAGAAGGAAAATTAAGAAATATTATTAATTATACACGCAGAGCAATTTCACAGAATAAGACTACGAAATCACTTATAGTTTTATTCTATATGTTTGTCACGGAATTATCTCAAGAAATCATATTCGTTTTATTCAATGAAATGTTTAGAACTATTTCATAAACATACTTATAGAATGCTTCTATCCACTCCAAGGTATTATACCATGGCTTTCATAGAAATATATCGTAGTTTTTCGTTGTGAAATAAGTTAATGCGCGCGCATCCTTGGATATTTCAGAATTATAAGCGTTGTCATTCTATGACTATACGATTATTGGTTAAAACTATGATTTCATTGAATGATACAATGAAATTTCATAGCATATTTCAATGTTTCGTCTCATTTAATAATTCTATTACATTTTATAGTTTAATTCCATGAAATTGCTATGCGTATAAATTGTCTTCATTTTAGAAATGAATTGTTAAATTAACTATCCACATTGTTGACTCTCTACTTTGCTATCGTTACATACTATATCTCAGAATCTATATTGCTATACACTATGAAAATAAGTGTTTCATTTTTAAACATTTTGTAGGAGCTTTTAAAGCGTTTAGAAGTATTTCCATATTTTCACCTATCTTTTTATAATGGGAAACACTTGCGCATGTTTCAAGACTGAAACACTTTTATATTGTAAAGTTACATTGTAAAAGATAGAATGTAAGTTCAATGTAACAGGCGCGCAAGCGTATTCAACATAACCTGGCAGTGTCAAATGTTTCAATTATTTAGCAAATATTCAAATTTACTATCTACACAGTAAGAAAAATATTCAAATATTTACACGATTTCGTGTAAAAGTACAAATTAATGTCTAAAAAGTGTTAATTGTACACCGATTGGTGTACCAATAATTAGACTTTAAATATATTTACACCTTTGGGTGTACAAAATTACACCGAAATTTTTACACATTTACACTGGCACGAGATTTTTTTTACTGTGTAAAATAGAAAAGTAGCTATCTAGATAGATTTCTGAATATAACCTAAAGAATGACAATTAGTATTAATATAAATATCCCAATATTTCTTAATAAAGAATTTGAAGAATTCCTTATTATGAAATATTGGAACTAGGAATATAAATTATTTCGTATAATGCTTTTTGCCAAATAAGAGACTTTCAATATCCAATTAAGCTAACTTTTTTATTTTTCCGAAAGTACTATTGAGTTATTGATATTCCTGTTTCTTGCAGACAAATGGTTTCATGGATCAATATTTTTCCAGATGCTGTCTTTCATAAAAATGACATGAAAGTCAATATTTTCCATATCAATTTTATTCATTTAAGCTAAATGTTACTATTATAAATTTACAAAAAAATATTTTATATTTTTACGTTTGTGAAATTAATTGTTTTACTTAAAAATCTCACTGAAATTTTAGTTTCGTTGTTTAATAAAAATATAATGGATACATGAATAAAATTTTTATCTTAATTTTTCTAAAACGTACAGGAAAAGTATTTTTTCCATTGTTTTCAGTGGGAAAAGCACTGCATTTCCCTGATGTGTGTGGGAAAATAAGTAACCCGTGGGGAAATAGTATATTACGTAACTAGTGTGAAATATTATTGTTTTCGAGATATTCAAGTGACTCGCATTAGGCTGCGGCCCGTGATACCCGTCGCTCCCCTAAGTTTGTCAATTTCTTCCATAAGTTGAGTACGATATTTTTTCTGACAAGTTAAAATTGATTTTTTTTCCTTTCTGTAAACAGTGAGAGCAGTCGCTACTTCTGCATCACGTGTGAAAAAAACGCTTTTCCCACTTGTGACTTCTTTCCCCACACTCCAGCGAAATGAAGCGCTAATCTCTCACGGAACAAAATATATCAAAATATAAATATATGCACAAATATTTCTAAAATAGATAAAAAATATTTTCTGCAAAAAGTTAGGTATTAGTAATTATATTCAAGTATAATTGTTAAATGTTAAAAAATATATGTGAAAATTTATACGAAAATATATGCGAAAATATATTTGAGTTTATACAAATATATTCAAAATATATAGTTTTCATCATGAAGGCCCCTGAAAACAATGCATGAATTATTTGTGAACCACTCTTGCGTGATGGTAGCTCTCACTTCGCTCGCGCTGCCCACTTCATGCTCGTGTGGAATCAAAAACTTTTCCCACTAGTTGCACAATATACTATTTTTACTATTTCGTATGTAATATTTCGATCTTAAAAGAGAAAGCCTCGGAAAAAGTAAAAAAATTTTTGTGAATATTAAAAACAAATATTTTATTTTTCTAATTTTGTTAACCAAATGTTCTAATCTGCTTTTTAAAAAAAAATTATAAAATGTATTAGTAGCTTCAGTTAAAATACATCTGTTAAATTGTAAAATAATTTAACGACTCATTTCTATGATAAAATATAGTGAGAAACAAATTCCGAGGTTAGTCTGTTGTCAATGCACTCATATTTGTACTTGTTGTACCCGCCTGTCTGACACAGACCCCAGCACAAATAATAAAAGTAAATTAGTGATTTGATAACCGGGCCTAAATGAAAGTCATAAACTTAATCACGATATTACCCGCGAAACATCACGTTTTTCTGCGGTTCAAGATTAAAACTTAAACGATATCTTTTCTCATCTTTCATAAATACTCTAAAGAATTTTTAAATTTTTCTAACTAAAAAAACATTCCATTTAAAAGCCATCACTTTTTTTCTTCAATAAGTTGATTTATCGTATACAAAGTGTTTTATAACATTGCTTTTTTTTAAAAATATACTTTTTTATAAAACGAATGTTTATGAAATTTTTTAAATAAAAAAAAATTGACGAAATGTTTATTTAATTGTATTAAAAAAAAACATTTTTTAATTGGTTTCAACTAGTACTATTTTTTTTTATCTTTTCTGAAACTTTGACTTGAAAAATTTATATTTATTGAAGAATCAGAAATAAAAGAAATCAAATTTTTCTACAAAATAAACTAATAAATTTGTTCATTTCAAAAAAATGCTTAAAAGATTCCTACATATTCTACTGAATGAAAATAGTAAGCTACAGTGATACTATTCTAGAATGTTGTAAACATTTATGAATGCGATTTATATAAAGTTATCAAATGAAACAATTATGATTCAATTAGAGTGCAGAAGGTTAATTGACTTATGTATAAAAGTCTTCGTGTGAGTTAAATCAAATAAGAAGAATTATGACCCAGCTTTAAGAACCAGCTTTTAATTTTAAATGTCATTGTAGTTATGAAGCCATAGTACGGGGCGATGTAAGGAATACAAGTACTTAGATCCAAGGCGGCATCTCATTTTTTATTTTTTCAATAGGATCTTATGAAATATATGATAACATTTTTAATTCTTTGAAAACTTTGATAAAGTTTTTTCTTTATAGTTGATTTCCGAAAGTGTATTTTTAAAAATTATTGAGTTTTCAATATTTGAGAAAAATTTCGTTTATTCTTGATTAATGGACTATTTTTTATGCAATTTTACCACACGTACAAAAATGAAAGCTTTAAATGAAAAAATGCAATAAATTTAATTCTTCTTTTTTGGTAATATTCGAATCATTTTTGGTGTCTCATTCAGAGACATTTTTGGTGTTTTCGAAGTAAAGTAACAGTAACTGATTAATTTAATCACTACAAAAACAAGTGTCTCATTTTGAGGCATTTTTGATGATTAAGACTAGTGGCTTCTTAATTGGTAACAATGTATCTATATACCTATATATTATTTTATCGGAAAATCCGATTTTCATGATATCAGATCTTGTTTTTTTTTATTTAAAAAAAACAAGATGTTGCGGAGATAACATTATCGCGGAGATAAAATTGTAAGGATTTTTCTTAAGACATTTAATTTTATTTAACTTGAAACATTTTATTTTTTAAGTTAAACAAATTTTAAAGTTTAAGTTCTAAATCTTACGTTACTTTAGATAGTCATATCTCGACGAAATTTTAATCAATTTTACAAATTTTTAAAGTGCTATTGATATCTCTAAGGCAGCCACAATCTTAAAAAAAAACAATTTGGAACTAAATTTTGGAACTAATAAACAAGTTTGAACTAAAAAAAAAGAAAATCTGATAAGAAAATCGGATTTTCCGGTAAAAGAATGATATGGTAGTATAGACACTACCGTGTCTCTTAACGAGGGCACTGGCAAAGATGTAAGGCGTTAAATTTTGAAATATTGAGAATATAAAATTTCATCATGAATACTATCAGAATGTATTAAATAATAAATAATAAAAATAAAGCTAAATAGTCATACAATTACAGGTATTCAATTAATACATAAAATTGGATATTAAATCATTTTGAATACTTTAATAATTGATAACTTGACATTATTAATTATTTTAAAATGAAACTCAATTTTGCTTTTAATATTTTTTTTATTTATAGATGTACGTACAAAACTATAGTGATAAAATACAAAAATGAACATTTTTTAAAATAAATATTATATAATGTTGAATAATTTTGTTTTATTTATGTTATAAAAAAAATGATTTTAAGCTAAATTATTATACATTATATTCAAAAGTGTCCAGCAGTCAAGTCTCTCACAGATTTTTAATGTCTCACTACAAAAATGTCTCAAATGGAAAAAAGTATCTCTGTACGAGACGCTATTAGCATCTTCAAAATTGTGTCTTAAAAAGTGAGACATTTATAAACGTCTTATCAAGAAAAAGACACTATTATTGTCTCACTTGGAGACACTTTTTTCTCGATCCGCTGTGAGACACTTTGTAAATGTCTTACTGTCTTCCAAGGAGACACTTCTGAGACATCTGTTTTTGCAGTGCAATATCTTTAGGTGTCATATTTATACGAAATATTATTTTATTTTTCGAAAACATCAAATATAATACTAATATTTACTTTTCAAATTTTACATTTACATGTCCTTCATTTGCCAAAATAGGAAAGCCTAATAAGGCTCATCTTTGGTTTATTGTGGTATACATTTAATGGCCCATAATAACTCAAATAATGGCCTTACTTTACTGAAAAATTAAAAATTATTCAGGTTTATTTAGGCTTACCTTATTAGGGCCAAACTTTTTTTAGAGTTTGTCATTTCAATTTATTACCCACATGATCGAAAATATATGTGAAAATATATTTTTAAATATATGTGAAAATATACTCAGAAATATATTTTATATATATTCTAAAATATATTCCACATATACAATTTCTTGCCGCTTTTCGTATATATAAAATATATTTTTAAATATATATAAAGTATATTTTTACATATATGTGAAATATATTTTCGAATATATATAAAATATATTTCCAAATATATTTGAAATATATTTATATAAATAATTAAATAATTATAAATAATAAAAAATTGAACATATTCGTATTTTTAGCCCGTATTTTTATATTTTCTGTATTTAAATAATTTTTCTATTAATATTTTAGTTTTTAAAATTGTATATTTTACA